>CAUHTR010007286.1:0-21144 GCA_959609185.1 Schmidtea polychroa
TATTATTTTCATGCAGCAGCAAATGGATCCGAGGAGTTTGCCGTCGAAATAAAATTTCATCAAGAAAAATTACACACCAAAGCCAACAAGATAATTCTTCACCAATTGAAATTCACAATAAAGTGAAAAAATATCTTTCAGCAATTAATCAAAAAAGTGTAAATATTCCGAAAAATTTAATATTTAATATGGTTGAAACTCCATGTTATTTTGATATGACCTACGGCCGAACGCTTCATTTTCAGGGAGAAAAAACAGTAGATGGTTTAAATACACGTCATTGTAAAAATAGATTTACTATCGTATTGTGTATTTCTGCAGCTGGTTCTATTATCCGAACGCAAATTATTTTAAAAGGTCTCAAAAAGGTTCCAAAGGTAAAGTTGCCAAAAAATATTGATTTAGTAGTGAGTGATGGGGGTTCTATGACAACTGATTTAATGATGAAATGGATACAAAATTGTTATAACCAACAATGCAATACTTTTAGACGCGAAAATTCTTTGCTGATTATGGATTCATATGGTTGTCACTTGAAAGACGTGATAATAGAAAACTTAAAAAAAAAGTGTCTTGCAGAAGTTATAATAATTCCACCAAAAACCACATTCTTTTTGCAACCACTAGATGTGTCGATCAATTATCCATTTAAAAACGCATTAAGAGCCGAATGGAACAATTGGCTAGCAGAAGCACCTGAAGAATATACAAATAAAGGTTATCGAAAAAGGCCAAGTTACCAAAATTTGGTGGATTTTACTGCAGCAGCGCTGAAAAAAATTTCTCCTGAAATCATAATGCGATCTTTTGAATGTTGTGGGATTGGGGAACGTGGACTAGAAATTCCTTTATCCAAATTTAAATAAAAAGTTAGAAGCAGTGTTAGCTTTTGATGAGGTTTTACAACAGAGGTCTGAACAGACTCTGGTCCTGGAAGAAGAGGAATATCAAGAACATCCTGACGAGGAATATGAACTGCTATTTCAGGAAGAATTTTCCAGCGTTAGTACTGAAGAAATTTTATTGTCATCATCAAGTATTGAAGATGATTCTAACTGTGACGATGAGTCGGATATAAATTAAATATAATACATTTTATAACATTACCTACTTGTTATTGTGTTTAATTTAATTAATTTGAATTTTGTCATTAAGTAATGAAAAAGTTTAATAGGTAGGTACCTATATGGTATAGTCTAATCGTATACCAATTATTATACCATGGTATAATAAACCAATTAGTATACCAGGGTATAATAAACCAAATAGTGTACCATGGTATAATAAACCAAATAGTGTATCTGGTATAATTCAGTAAAACAAATTTTCTAAATTTTATATTTGATTTATTATTAACTATATTTGCTGTCATGATGGATATGGGCATTTCCCAGAACTTTATATGCTTTTTTCGATATATTTAATATATAACTCTTATTTTTTCTGTAATCTTTGTGTTATTTCTTTAATTTTTTGCTAATTTTAATTCCTATATGTTTATTTTGGTTAACTTTGTTAAGTTGTTTGGCGGCCATGATTGATTTCGCCATTTATATGAATTGTTCTGATTTCTCATTTGTTTTTGTTGTAAATTCTATTTCTAAATTTCTTTTTGATGTTATTTTATGGAAATCCTTCTTATTTCCGCCCCTATCTCTTTTTATCGCAGTTTATTCACATTTGTTTACTGTCACTATGTATTCATGTTGTGCTGGAGTGGGTTTCATGCAATATTTCTTGCTTTTGTTTGATTTTTCTTTTAATTTGGATTTATTATTTTTGTGTGATGTGAATTCTATTAATTTTGTTTAGTTGGTGTTGTATGGTGTTTTTAATTTAACTTCACTTAATTTTTACTTCACTATGTATACGTGTTGTGTTCCGATGCATTTCGTCACTATGTCTATGCTCGGCCCTAAACTCAGTTTTTACCAAACAGCTTGTCAAGAAAATTCTATGGTATGTTCAAACACGAATTATTTCCTGTCCTCAGATTGTTGAATATAATTGAAATATAATTCTGTGTGTTATGTGCTCTTTAGTGGTAAAGTCGTGATATTAGGGTTTGCGAAATCTAGAGTATAAAGATATTTTTACTGGTATAAGAAATGAGAATATTTTATTGGTCAATATCTGATTGGTTTTTGATTGTTCATTTCATATCAGTAGTTAAAAATGTATAATAAGCCAAGCATTGTTAAATCTATGGATGAAATCGAATATTAAGGTCAATTTTAAATTATTATTTTAATTTTTTAATATCTAATTTATTATCGAGCAGTTGAAATTTTATTACTATCAATTGGAAGTTATTGTAAGAGACAGACCAACCACTATGATTTCCGACCTGGTTTATAATCAGACAAGAATCAATTCTTATGAGATGTTTAAATTAATAAAATGATCTTAGAGATGGAGTCGGAATATTCATGCATCAATAGATGTAGCTGAGGTGTGGATCGCTACCAACGATATATCAGTAGATATTAGTGTCACCGCACGGTCACTTTTTGGTATACTACTTACTGAATAATAGTAATCGATCTTTTTAAAATTTTTTGTAATTAACCCAGATAAACCTACTGTTCTTTTAAAAGGAAAGTATGTAATTTGTTACAAATTAAAATATTTTATCATATGAGAACATTATTTTTGATACAATATTTTATTATGGCGACACTAGATGGTATGGCAATGACAATGCTTATTTTTTATTAGTTTCCATTGGGCTTTTGTACCGATAAATATTATCAAATATGAGGAAAAAAGTTTCAGGAATAGCTGGGTTAATAATTACTTTTATTATTTGTTTATTTAAATTCTTTTTAATTATTTTAATTTGATTAATTAATTACTTTATTTAATTATTGCTATTATGTAATTTTTAATTATTTTTAATTTTATTAATTAATTATTTAATTTATCACATATTATTAAATTTTTAACTTAAACATGAATAAATATATATGTTTGTGAAAGAAGCTAAACTTAGCAAGGAATACATTCTACAAAACAAATTAATTTTATTGCAAAATAGAAATAAAATAAAATAAGATTTTTATAATACAATTTTTTGTTTTGATTAACTATAAATTAAAACATGAAACCATAAAAAAATCATTGAACAAAAAATGTATTTAATTATTTGACACGAATTGAAAGGCTATTTGCCTGAATTTATGAATCTAGAAGTCAATCCGTTATTATGTAGAAATAAAATTAAATAAATTAACTTGAATTTTCTGTTTAGCAATTTTGGTGAGTGATCCCGAATTAAATATCTTCGTACTGAAAATGAAAAATAATAAAATTTTCAGTAGAAAAAAAATAACTTGAAAGTATATTTACGAATCTTTTCAATTGACTTATATGTTATACTTTTTTCATCAAAATAAACTTATTAATCTGTATTTGTCTGAAAGAAATAAAGGGGAAAGTTCATCTATTTTTTCCAGATATGGCTGATTATGGGATTATAATGTATTAGAAATTTACAACATAGTTTATAGGATAAATAGAACCCTTCAAAGCAACTTCAGACATAATTATAAATAATTGCAATATATTTACAATTTAGATAATTCATCAAATCATACAATTTCATTATTAATTCTTTATTTTCGTAACCCTTGATAAAGTCTGCCGAAAATTTATATATAATTAAAAATTATTGACTTATAATCTTGTGTAAAAGATAAAAATTATGTAATTATTATCATTTCTCTTAACATTTTACAACACTGGAAAGTTGTACACTTTTGTGATGGATTAAAACAAACTATTATTAAAAGGACAAGAAATTAATCGCAACTATATTTCCACTTACTTTTATTTCTCGTCATAACATTTGGTAATGGAATTCTGCTAATTTTTATTAAGAAGATTTAATTTCATTAGATTTCTTTTTTACAATTAATGGATATCAATTATACTCAAGCCAATTACTTAGAAATAAAAATTAATAATATTTAGCAATTTTATTTATTCTTTTCCCGTAATTTTGACTCTCGTGTGCCAGTTTCTCAATATCTAATTAAATACAGAATTTTAAAATTTCAATTATTAAAAAAAGTAAATAGTTAAAAATAATATCCTATTGCTACTCACATCCGGGCCGGTGGACATCGAGATCGTATAAATCATGCAAAGCTGATTCAAAGTTATTCTCATCTGAAATTCGAAAATATTAAATTGTTTTAATTTTATTCATAATTTTATTATATTTTATGAAAATAGGTAACAAAATTTAATTTACCAGTTTTTATAAGGTTAATGAGATTTCCAAAAAGAACAAGAATAAAAATAAAATTCATTTTTAATAAATCTGAAAAACATTGGTTTATAATTTATAGTCAAATTTTGATGTTGTCTTATCTTATCATATTTGGGAATTTGTTTGTAGAAAATAAATTATTAATGCGTCTATTTTGGTTAATAGTCCAACATTTCGTTTTGTTATTATTCCAGGACAAAATGCATTATTAATTTTTTTGAAAGGTGACCTATTTGATACATAAACTAATTAGACATTGCTTTTTTTAATATATTTTACTTTCTTTTAAAAACTTTCTATATATATATATATATATATATATATATATATATATATATATATATATATATATATATATATATATATATATATATACGGTCAAACTTGCAAAGGAAATCGAGGACCCAAATCTACTGATTTTTATCCTTTCCATTTCTTCTTTAAAATTTCAGTAAGATATATTTAATAGGTTAGAAACTCAAAAAAAGGATATGAACATAAATTTACATAGAAAATATTATTTATCAAAATTAAATATAAATTATTTTATTTTTTTATCTAATTATTTTATAATTATTTAATTTTTTAAATTACTAAATTCAAAAAATTAACTTAAATTAAATTACTATTAAAAAATGATTTTTAAGTTGGAAATTTTACGCAAATTATTTATTAAACAAATAATAATTTGATATTTATATTATAGAAAAATGTACAATTAATATTTTGATAGTTTGGATTCAGCGGTTGAGATTTACATACCCCNACCTATGGTTTCTTAATAATAATTGTACTTTGACCTCTTATATTATTTCTTTCGTATTGAAAATGTGGGTAAGCATATTCATCATCTGGGAAATGTGGATGAACTTATTCATCATTTTCTTCTTCAAGAACATTTATTTCAGCAACGTTGACATTACCCATGTTACCTATTTTATAATGCCCATATTTTTAATTATCCAATGCTCCTTATCATCATTATTTGTTAAAACTAATTTTATATTTTTAATTGTAAATAGTTGAAGGTTTTTACTTGCTATTTGAGATAGTGCTAGTGAAATCATTGAATTATTATGATAACAATCAAAATACGATTGATGTTTTAAGTCCGTACCCTTTAATGTTATGCACTTAGTCTTTTTAATCTCTTTATCATCCAAAAAGCTGTAACATTTATGGCTTAGGAATACCCATTTCTTATATATAGACTCTTTATTCTAATCTTTGAATTTATAAATGACGGAATCAAGAGCTCTTGAATATCTTGATAGTATCCAGCAAGGCTCTCGCCATAGGCAGGTAAAAGCACATCTAATTCACACCCTTTAATTTCTATTAAGAAGGAATCAGTGTCACCTGCAATAATATTGATTTTGATATTAAATTCATCTCCAAACATTAATAAATCAATATACTTTAACTGATACATACGTAATTTGGATATGTAATTTTGGATCTAGTATGGATTGACCAATGTAACTAGGTCCATCTAAGCACACTGAATCGTTATTTAATGAAATGACTTTTAGATCATGATCGATTTTAAAAGTCTTTTTAAATGTAGGGATAAATGAATATGTAATTAGTTTAGAAGTTGAGTTACAATTAATCTCAAATTCATTCGTTTCTTCAATTTTTCAACTGTCTTCCAATATAAAATATTGTTATGAAACTTAAAATATTTTTTATCGAGATTATTTGTTGACACAGCCCGCAGGTGGGTGTCTGTGTCAATATAATTCTTGAATATGGTACGTAGACTGATGAAACTTGATATCCCTATGAATTTGAATAACTTATACTACAATGGAAAGATAAAGTTTGAAAAGTTTCCAATAAAGAACATAGATCTTCGTGGCCAAATAAGTGAGCATCAACCTCTCCACTTTAGATTCTGGAGCATAAATCTTTTCAGTGGCGACCAGAAAATCATCCAGTTTATTGTGAATAGATGTTGGAATAGGTTGATCCACTTCCATAGTATACCCATATGAAAGTGAATTTAGATTAATAGATTCACAGTCTTTAAATAAAATTAATTAATTCGGGTTCATCTGTCAATCAAGAAAATTTACCCCTAAGTAATTTGTGGCTAAGAGCCCAGCCGTACAAATTATTAATTTTGATTGGTTCGTATAAGTCATCTAATCTGAATTTTAAGACATACCAGGAATACTCAAAAGGTTTAACGATTCAAGATGATTATGATCAAAAGATTTATTTTGAAACTGTTCGGAAAAGTTAACCAAAATAAAGACACATAATTTAAGATAGACCATCATATAATCACCATATAACTTCAACCAGATAATACTCGTCTTCAGTAATACCATCTCAAATTGGTGTTAATTAGGGAGTTGACCGAAGCACTTTGAGACATGTGGTAATATTATACAGGTAAATCCCTTTACTATTAATAATGGTTCCCCTAGATTCTTATCGTGTTATCGGTAGATTAGTTAGAGTCTTAACAGTGTCACTTAACGAATTATTGATAAATTGACAGGAATCGATAAATTTAATATTTAAACCACCGGATTCTTGCAGACAATTAAGAATTTTTCAATTGTCGTTGGAATGCATAAAATATCCCAAGATTTAAAACTACTCAATCCGTATTTGAAGATATGATAAAGATCATACCCTGGGAAGTTATAAAAAAATTGCAAATTCATATTTTATTTGAAGTGAAATATTACAAAAAATTTAGCGGTAAAGTGATCTTTAGTTAAGTTTACTAGGGATTGTATACCGGTAAAAGTTTGTCCTCACATCTCTTGGCTTGGTTTGACAAAGGTAAATTTAACACTGATGGGAGATGCATTAAAATGCTTTCTGAAGAATTTATTCAAAACTTCAATACCTTTTACCATGCACCACAAAATGCATTTGCTGTTGTCAGATTTTACTAAATATGTTTCCCTTATTATTTTTTTGGAGAGCCATATCGCAGATTTTACTCCTTTTCTCAATAACATCTATAAATCAGCAAATAGAAATTTTATTGCCAAGTTGCAGTCATACAGGCCGACCATTATTCCTGTCACTTCGGTTATGTTGCATTGCAAATATGATTAATAACAAATTTTAATTAATTAATTAGTTCGTATTTTAGCAATTACGTTGGCCTAATTTTATCATCATTTTCTATTTGCCACCTACCCATTTTGTTGGCTTGAAAAATATTGATTTTTAGATTTTATAATATTTAATTATTTTTTTTTCAATTTTTGACTTTTGTAACAATTTTGACATTTTTGGAGTTTATAATCAATTCTGCACTGAAATTTTCAAATTGATTCTAGATTTATATGTGATTTTGAACTCATTTACAAAAAAACATATCATAAATTTCACTAAAGCGCAAATAAGTAAGGCCAAGATTACGTTCAATTTTTATGTAATAAAAATTTTAATTGTAATTTTTAAGTTGTTTAATAATTAATTTTCATGCTTTTGATTTAATAATTTTTTTAAAATATTTTAGATATTTATTTGAGAAATAAAGCAATCTTGTTTTAGTTATAAGAAATAACACTAAAATCAATTGAATAAGTATTTTATTCGATATAAAATTGCCAGTGTGAATTGTATTCTGGGTAAATTGTTGGGTCCATTTTTTTCTTCTTTCTTCCCATTTTTAAATCTTCTCTGTTTAACTATTTCTCTGAATTTAAACAAACATTAAAAAATCTTTCATTAATTAATTTATAATATCTACACTTGTTAATAACTAAATCAGTGGTTGGCAAACTGTGTGCCGTGAAAAGGTTTTGAATATTGAAAGATTTTCGGACCGATACACTTCATTTGGATTTATTAAAAACACTTTCAAGTCTAAAACAAAAAGAAATTAGTAAGAAAATTGCATTCTTTTTGCTTTGTTATCATCTATAATCCTATAAGACACCTTTAAACTAATCATCCCCAGGAAAAATATAAACCATTGTTTCCATCAATTAGCTTCAAATATTAAAAAGCAAGCCAACACATTGAAAAAACATTTGTTCAGTTCCAGAAAAGGCACAAATATTGAGTTACAAAAATGGCATAACCTTTAGTCAAACAGAAGAAACCCTTCACTGATGGAGAAAACGTGATTTGGTCAGCTTTAAATATTTCTGCTGAAATCATGATGGACTCAAAGGCTGTTACCATGTTTAATCAAATTCCACTTTCTGCGAGAACGATTTCTAGAAGAATTCAAGATATTTCTTGGGACTTAAAAGATCAGATTCGAGATCATTTCTCTTCAAAAGATTTATTTTCAATTCTAAGTTTGATACGAATTCACGAAAGTACCGTCATAAGCAACAACGTTCAATTAATTGCATAGTGTTAGATTCGTGAAAAATTATAGAATATTAGATGAATTTTTATTTTGCGAGGACTTTGTAGTAAACTACTAGTGAAAAAGAAATTTTTGAATGAATCGGCAAGAAAAAAACGAGTTTTGACTCATTTGAGGAAGTTCTGCTAATGTGTGTACCAATGGGGCTCCATCAATGCAGGGAAGAATAAATGGATTTGTTGTATTTGTACTAAAGAAGAATCCCAATATAAAAATGGTACATTACGTGATCCATAGAGAGGCTTTAGTTTCAAAAGCACTGCTGGCCAATCTGATCGTCACAATGAATGAAGTAGTTATCAAATTGAACTCCCTTCATACACGATTTTTTCCATTATTGTGCGAGGCAATGGATGCCGATGACGATTGTTTGTTATGTCACACCGAAGTTCGTTGGCTTTCAAAAAACAAAGTACTGAATAGATTTGTTGCTTTGAAATTTGAAGTTATTTCTTATTTCGACTGTGAAGGTCCACATGATTTCACATTTCTATATGATGATCAATGGTGGATCGAAGTATCATTTTTATGTGACATATTCAAACTCAATGAATTGAATTTCAGTTTACAAGATTCCAAGGAAAGTTTTTTTACTATATCTATGAAACTGAAGTCCTTCAAACAGAAATTAAATTTATGGATTTCTGGAGCTAAAAATGAAAACTTTGAGTTTTTGACCTCTACTAAAATGGATCAAACTAATTTGGAAATAAAAGAAAACTTTCAAGCTACGCTCAGCAATTTATCAGAAAATTTAGAAAAATATTTTCCAATTTGGATACCTCTGAAATGGAATGGTCACAAATGCATTTGTTTTCAGTCCGAAAAATGGTTTCAGTATGAAAGAAAGAGAAGAGTTAATTGAATTAAGAAACAATCTCAATATTTAAGCTAGTTTCATGGAAAAGAGCTCTACGAAGTTTTGAATTTCGATCCAACCACAATTTAATTGGAGCTTAAAAGCAATCAAAATTTTACTTGTGTTTGATTCACCATGTCTATGTGAGGTGGGATTTTGAACTTTAACAGAGTTAAGGTCTACAAAAGGAAACGTTTCTGATGTTGGATGATGAAATGCGAGTCTGCTTGTCAAGAAAACCAATCACATCCTTGAAATTCTTGCGTTCTTTCTTAACGACTGTTGAGTTATTGGGTTCGTTATAAATTTAAATGTTACTCTGACTCCAAGCGTGTCTTTGACTGATGCACAAATAACAATTAACACTGAAAACTTTATTGAATACACCTAACTGCGAAATATAACATTATCTATAATCTAAAAAAAATCAATAAATATATATTATAGGAACACACAAACTTACCTTTGTGTAAAAATTTAATGCTGCGAAATTTAACATATTTATTATAGGAATCTAAAAAGTGAGAGAAAATAATTAAGCATACAAACACAGTACACATAATGAAAAATACATACAAAATTAAGTAAAGTGTTTTTTATGCGAAATTAACATTGATTAACATATAATTAACACATCAATATTTTTAAATTATTTAAAAAGTTATGTACAAAAAAACTTTTGAATCAGATTCTGACTGCTCTACCTTGAGCTTTAGGAAAAAGAAGAAAATACATCGTAAGATTTAATTATAAAATAATTTAGAATATAAAATTTCTTTAGATTTACAGATATTGAAGAAGGTCCTTCGACATCTTTGAATTTGCAGGAAAAAAATCGCAAATCGTAAATTTTAATAAATTATTTTAACAAATTAATATTTTCATAGAATTACAGAAATAGACAAAATTCGAAAGAAGATTACAAAAACTTAAAAAATATTTTATCCATTCTTTACTAAATGTCTTTAAAAAATAAATGTTTGGTGATTACTTTACTTATTTATAATTATAAAAATATCTAACTTACATTTTTACGAAATAAATCCAAATAAATCCAAATAAAATACCATAAAATTCCTAAAAAACACCTGAAATTTAATTATCAATGTTATATTATAAATGCTGACTAACAGTAATATTTAAGAACTTGAATAATGATCTCATAATTATATAAAATCAAAATTCAAGTCCTAAAAATTACTTCAATTCAAAAACTTACCTTAAAACGATTTTTGAAAAATTGAAAAAATGAAATTAAGTTAACATTGTCATATAATTGGTGACTCACCTCAGGTGGTGTGCACACCAACGTATATTATAGACAATGTTAACTTTTGCAGTTAGGTGTATCACAAATATTTTCACATTAATACAATTGACTCAACAAGCTAATTATTATACCGTGCTTATTACAACACTATGGTGAGGAATAGCACACTTGTATAACTTTGATTTGACAAATCTCTCACAACTAAGGAGTGTAATAATTGGTAATTTTAGCTGGTTGTTCTCTGATTTTTACTTGGTTTTACTCGCATGACTTTATTCTATTGTTAACTGAATAAACTCTTGCTGATTCTCTTTAATTCTGTTTTCTTTTTAGTTTCTCTGTTTCAACTTTATTCAAATATTTCTTCTAAATTGTTCTCTCAATGACTTCTCCAAACTGCTCGCTAATACAATTCTCCCACGTCTTCTTAATTTTATAATTCGTTATCTCTATAGTTTCTTTTCTATCGTTTCTTCTGCTGCTTCTGCTGTGTCACCTCCTTTCAAACCTCGTCAATTTGTGGCACTTCAGTTTATCTCCAATCCCACCATTTTTCCCAACATGATTTTCCAGTTTTCACCGCGACCGAGTTATCTTTGATAGCTGTCGCAATGTTTATAATTTTTTCCTTTTGAGGCTCCGGCCTGTTTTTGTTTTGTTTCCCTTATCTCTGACAAGCTGTCGAGATAAGAATATTGTTGTTTTTCTGTTTTCCCGATTTCGAAATTCCTTTTCCTTTTTGTACTAATTAATTAGTACTGACCTTGGTTTTTATTTTAATGTTTGATTTCTTTTGTTTCCTTCCTCTTCCTCATTTCTCATTTCTTTTTGCTTCCACTTTCTTTTCTGAGTTCCCAAAGATCGTCCCGTTTGTCATGACGATCTTCCCCCAGGTAATTTTATTTATTTATTTATAAATTGTTATTTAGGTATCTTCAACACGACTAATAAAATGAAAATATAAAAATTCCTATGTGATATGTAATTAATTAAAAATAAAAAATATGAAAAAATAATTGGTGTGCCGCCAAATTAGAAAAAAATATTTTTAATGTGTCGTCATAAAAAAAGTTTGCCGATCACTGATGATTTTTTTACCATAATTTATTCGAAAGATTTCCTGTCATCATCAGATAAGATAGAAAAAAAATAGATATTATAGATTTTATAAACATATTTATTAATTTTCATTTAAAAAATATATTTTTAAAATTTTAATTTAAATAATCGATTATATTTCAATTTTTACTAAATATATTTAATGATTTTAAATTATTGTATTATAATTTTATTGTATTATATTTATTAATTTTTATATGATACTAAATTGAATTTTTTGAATTTTTAAAAAATCAAAATAATGAAAATTAAAACAAAAGTTTAACAAATAAATAAATTGATTTAAAAAAGATCATAATAAATAATCGATATATTATCATTTACAAAATTGCTTTCGCATGCGAATAGTTGATCATGAAAAAGAATAAGTATTTGAAGGCGACGACGAATTGTGTCCTGGAAAATAATCTGGTCCACAAAGTTGATTGTTATTTGATAATGTTGTGGCGTCAGAATAAATTGGATAACAATGAGTATTGGCTGAGGAATTTGCTAAATTCTGTTCATAGTTTGCCTGAATAAAATAAGGGGGTATTGAATTGTTTGCAGGATGACTAGAGGGGGTACTGAAAACAGCGGTTGAAGGGCATATTTGAATATTACTTGAAGGTATTCCTTGGGATTTTGATGTTTTAGAATTCGGCTGTAAAGGATTTGAAAACGACATATTTGTGTGGTCACTACAATTGCTGCCACTACTGTTTGTGTTGGGATGAGAAGAATTTGAGACTCTGGAGTTACTATGAGGAAAGATTATTTGTTGGGATGGAGTTTTTGAATAAGAGAAATGTAATGAATCAGCTGCAGAATTAAAATGCGGTGCAGTTGACGCATTAATACTCGAATCAAACATTAACGGCTCTTGAATAAGAACGTTTCCAGGAACTGCGGGAGAGAATGACCTACTGCTACCTTGTTGAGGTAATAATGGTATTCCACCCATAGACTGGGGTTGTGTGTTATCTGTTGTGCTTGAAGAATTTTTCTTTCCCATTGTAAAAGACGATCCATTTGAATATTTCCCAGTGGCAGCCGAACCAGTACCAGTACTTGGTGGATAATGACTTCTGAACGATTTAATGTTCGTTGAACTGGAAGCTGAGCTAGATCCGACACATAATGATTTAGAGCATTCGGCTCTTGGAGCACCGTGATTCCTCGACCAACAGTAAAATATCACACCGAAGCAGAGAATAAGTATAAATATCGGTATTGCAATAAAAATAATTAATCTAGGTTGATTTTTTTTCAAATCGGATGAATCTGAAATGAAAATAATTTTCGTAAAATTCTATTTAATGAATATAATATAATTTGAATGAATTTTATTAAACCCTTTACCGGTAGACCCGAGGATAGTCGTCAAGCCGAAACCGGCTGATAACCGGTAGACCCGAGTTAACTCGTTTTATATATTTGAAAGCGTACTGCAGCACGGTAGACCCGAGTATACTCGGCTAAACGTAAATACGTCTTTTTAGGTCATTTAGAAACATCAAACCATAATAACCATGCACTCTACTACAACTCTAACTCTGCTGAGGGCAAGAATGTATGGCAGGGCTAAACAAAATAAAAAATTATACAAAAAACATTTCCCATGAAATCTCAGAAAATGTTTCAAACCTCAATGTAGCTGTATTACCCCATCGCTATAGGCTAAATCATCACAACAACTATTATTATGTTGTTCTAGTGTGTCAGATAAATAAAATTGAAGACAATACAAAGGAAATCTTACAAAAGGTTGAAGCAAAAGACACAAAAACTTGCAAAACAATTGTTCATCTTATTCAGTACCTTATTATCCACTACTCATTACTTTACAACAATACTAAAAACTGCTTTATTTGTTATTAATTAGTTAACTGTTGTTCGTTATTGTTGATAAAGATGTTTGAAAAATAATTAAAAGATTAATTTTTTTATAGCCGCAAATAAAGTCGCCAATTAAGGGTCGATTTCAGAAAAAGAAGTTGACGGTAAAGGGGTTAAAACAGTAAATATATGTAATAAAGTCACATCCGCTTAATGTCATATACCTCATTCCATTAAAAATTATATAATAACTGAAGACTTTCTAAAACAGGCAAATATGCACATTACCCGTTACAAACACAAATACTTATGCAGGCAAAGCCAAAGGACAAATACAAAATAAATCCGATTGTATTCACATCCACCGAATGCAAACGAGTATACAATTTTTGTTCATTAATTTTCATATTAATATTTGTAAGACTATAGATCTAAACCATATATAAGGTACTCGATATTTAGACACAGGCTTTATCAAGAGTGTGTTACACTTACAAATAATCTTACAAATATTAATATGAAAATTATTGAATTAAACAAAATATCAAAGGTGAAACCAAAAGTTACATACAATTTTTAATTAATTGCTTATTGGTATTTTTTATACAACCACTAAAATACCACGTAACGTTTAGTAGATTCATTTTGAAAACGATGTTACAAAAATCAATTAATTCAGTTAAGGTTGACAAAGCATAAATAGTACATATGATAAGTAGGGTAAAGAGACAGTTCATATGGCTGATTAAACCCATTATTTTAATATTAAATACTTTTGGTGAACGATCCAAAACTGCATTATGTGCTTGGTTTTCCAGTTGAATGAAGTATTGAAAATGAGGCAAGTCTTTTTAAGTTTAACAAACATTTTATTTTCTTCAGAAATTTTTGATTATTGGATAAAAGATTTACTACAAAACACACAAAAGTTGGTTGCTAGAACTTATCAATATTTTGAAATTTATTGAAACGCAAATCTTTAAATATATCGTAATAAAAATTCTCAAAAGATCATTTGAGACATTGTAATATTTTGACCTCATGTGCCATTCCTTGATTAAGGTTTCTTTATAATAAATACATCGATTTAATTATGTTTTGTTTATGTTTTGTCAAAAAAGGTGGCAGGAAGATCAAGGATAAGTACAAAATTAATATCTTTCATCAAAAGTTTATTCTGTCATTTATTAATTATTTAGTTGTGTTTTTATTATATATTATTTACCTTGAATATCTAAATAAACCGTTTTATAGTTCATTCCTGTATTGCCTTTTGTAGTAAACAGTACATATTTTCCAGAATCTTCTTGGATAACGGATTTAAATCGTAAAATAGAGATCAGAAATCCATTGTCTTTGGCGACAGTCTCTGTCGTAATCCGAGAATCAATCGAGTCGGTTTCAACAATAACAAAATATTCATTTTTTTCTTTATCTTCAGCATTCGGCAATTGAATTGCTTTGGGAAATTTTGATAGGTCTGTGACTTTTTTGAACCACTAAAACAAAATAATTTTGATTTTTCATAATTTTCGTTTACTTAGAGTTTAAAAGTAGTAATTTTAAATCAAAAATACAAAAAATAATACTGTTTTGAAACAACTAAAACAAGATTTTATTATAATGATCTTTGAGTAAACTAAATTTGTCAATTATACCAAATTTTTCTGATTTACTGTTTTATTTTAATATTTTCAATAGCTTTATTCCCAAAATAAAATTAAAAAATCAAATCAAATTAAAATATACTTTAGTAATGAATATATCCATATATCCCATTACCACTCAAGGATGATTATTAAGACCCCATATGTAATATGTAATTATTTATAAATGCAGAACCCTTATGTACTTGTTACAGCTTCCAAACATTCGAAAATGATTTGGTGTATAATTTGAAAGAATCGGTAAATTTACATTAAAGACATTAAAATAATATTGTGATCCAAATGAGAACACTTTTCGCATGTCAATGATTGAATGATCGGTTTGGTTGTTGGTTCAATATCAACAATTGTTAGTTTCCCATTTTTTTGATATCATAATTATTTTATTTTCTTTACTCTCTTAATTTTGTTTAAATCATTCATCCCCATCTTATATTTGACAAGCTGACAACATTTTCAATTTAATTTCCTATCAGTTCTATTAGAAATAAATTGTTGCAACTCCGGTTTTTATAATTTTCGTTAATTTTAACAATTTATAATTGAATAATAATATTGTCTAACTCATATATATATATATATATATATATATATATATATATATAATAAGAACTTTTTTTTCAAATTTCACCACTGATTTGTTTTCCATTGTATTTATTAAAAAAATTCACTTGAAAAAGGCAGTGCAGAAAATTCCTGAGTATCAACAAACATCGATATATTACTGATTTATAGTCTTCAAACACTCTTTTTAATAAATTCAATGGAAAAAATAAGAAGTGATAAAATTGGAAGAAATAAAAGTTCTTATAATAATAATAATTATATATATATATATATATATATATATATATATATATATATATATATATATATATATATATATGGAGGGGGATGTTATTTATCATTTCTTATTTAGAGATATATGGAAATTTCTATTTTTGTCCGGTTGAACTACTTTATATTTACTTTATATGTGAAATACTTTAAATTTAGGCAAAATATAATTTCTGACGATAGTGAATAAATTAGGAAACAGTTCAATAACCAGATCCGAGTCATCGACGATTTAGTCAATTTGTGAGATGGCTACATCTGGTTTCTCAGCGATCAGAATCCTGAAACTCGCCTACTAATAGATAACATATGGTCTCGCCAGATTTCAAATAATGTAATTTTCCACACATCGGATTTTTCGTCTGTAAATAATTCACGAATGCTGGACTGACTTATTTGGAGAAAAAAAATCTGATATCAATATTTTCTCGTATTTACTGGTAAGGATTTCTCACATTTGGCAAAATTGGGAATATTCTTTTCAATTGCTATAGACGGCAACATTATGTTTCAGGGTTTGCTTAATTATTAATGTAATATTTGAAATAGTTTTATATTCCTTGTTTTAATAGTAACGACATATGATTATTATTACTGTTATTTATTCCATGAAATAAAAAACAGGAAAATTAGGATAAATTACAGAATTAGATTAGATATAAAAATATTTATTAATTTGAAAAAAGAATCGTTTAATGTGAATACTAACTATACTTCACATTTTCGAAAACGAATTAGTTTCAGGTTAGATAATAAAAAAATCTGTTAAAACAAGAAAAAACAGGAAAGAATTACCTATTATATAAATAGACTAAATGGGCATTACTTAAATTATGATCAGACTCCAATTTGGACCGCTAGGGATTTTGGAATGAAATTGTCATTATATTCTTTCCAAATAAATTATTTAATGTTGCAATTGTAAGACATTTTGTTTTAATTCTCCAGCATATTTGCAACAATTTTTACCGAATATTTACCCAAATTTTCATCCTCAAAAAATACACCTTTAATCCATCAAAAATGAAACCCCAGCAGTGATGTAGACTTTTCTGATCAACAATTCCAGTGCTACACACAAATCTTTTTACTGAACTGTTAGAATCATCGAAATTGGTTAATAATATGAATTCATGGTTTTTGTGTTTTATAACAGCGGTTCTTAAACATCTAGAACACGGGGATAATAATTTTTTTGGTGGACTCCACAGTTCTTATATGGTCATTCGTCGATAAACTAACTAGCAAAGTATTTTTAAAAAATGGCTGATTTATTTAACTTTTATAATTCATTCAGATCAATTCACAATTAATAAATAACAAATAAAGTAATAAAATATTTGGATCTCACATTAAAAATTAGATATATTTATTTTTACCATGTGAAGGATGGTGTTGCTTTTGTGATATACCAAACCCCACTGAGATACATTTTCTATAGTGGTGGTTAGTGTGTACATCATTAAATTGACTCACCAATTTAATAAATTTCATTTTTCTAGAAATTAATTTTAGGCAATTTTGAAATAGCTTTCAGGAAAGATGTTTAATCTTAAGTAAATTTTAAGACTTGAATTTTGATCCATATAGATTTGAGGTCATTATTCAAGTTCTTAAATATTACTTTTAGTTAACAATGTATTACAAATTATTTTTAATCAATTTTCAGGTTATTTTAGGAATTTTATGAAATTTATTATATAATCATTTTGATATAATGTAAGTCAGATATATTTTTAATTATAATTAAATGATTAAATCAATCGCCAAAAATGTATTTTTCCAATATTTCTAAAACAAATATCAGAAATTCTAATGAATATTTAACTTAATTTTAACCCAAAAATAATTCTTACGATGATATTTCGTAATTTCCATGACAATAGTTTCTTTAAAAATACCTTAAAAAACATTTTCAGTGATCATTTTTTTTCTAAAAATTGTCTAAAATAAAGTTATTATAGAAACGTAGCGACTGATTTCTATATATCGAAAGTTTGGATGTGTTTTTAGTATGTGTTGTGTTTTTATTCAGTATTTAATTTTTCTACCACTTTAGATTTCTATAGTGTAAGTCTTATAATTTTTCAATTTTAATAATTTTTTTAAATAGAAAGTTATAATACAGTTTTTTAAATTATGTAAATTTCTGTATTAATTTTTTGAATTGAATATTTCAAACAATACTCTTAAGAATAATCAAATTTAATTTTTAAACTTTCTTCTGAATGATCATTAAAAAAGCTATTTTTGATTAATAGTCATAAGAATTTTCTTATAAAGCATATTTTAAGCTAAAGTTCGCTTGAAAAGTTAAAAAAGTTTTCAAAGAATATTAAATTTGCCCCAATTCGTCAAAATGCTCCACGACCCAAAAGTGGGTCGCGACCCACGTTTAAGAACCGTTGGTGTAAGATGTATCTCATTGCACTAATAATGAGAACATCAGCGTGAAATCAAAGTAAGTATGTATGTTTCTAAAATGTAAAATTATTGAATTTTTTCTTATATTATAGGAGTGTCAGAAAGGATTTAATAATTTCTTTTGTTAATCTGCTTATTCACAAATCTCTTTTTTATTAGTGCTTCAATTTTATCTTGTTTATTTATTGATGTATCTTATAAAGTTAAATTTAATTCATTTAGGTAAGAATAAATATCTGCTAAATAAGCTACTTTAGCTAACCAGGAAAAGTCAAGAAAACGATCTTTTAAATAAAAATTTTCCTTCATCATTAAAAATATATGTTAAAAATATATATTTGGTTGAGTCAAGTAGTCCTTAAAAGACAAATGTCTGGGTGCAGGCCTGTATGTAGGGGCTAGGTATGTCAATATTGTTGGGTTATTGAGTTGGTGATAATTTCAATTGTTACTCTGACTCCAAGCGTGTCTTTATACGATTCACAAATAACACTTGACAACAGAAATCTTTATTGATAATCACAAATAAACTTTCACTTGACACTGACAATAAATTCAACACTCTGCTTGGTGACAATACAATGCTTATTACAACACTCGGTGAGGAATAGCACTTGTGTATAACACCGGATTAAAAGATCACAAATTACTGATTGGTTTCTAAACTGGGATTTTGAGCTGGTTGTTTTCTTTGACTTCCTTCCAAACTTTATTCAAGTAATCCAATAACTTCCTTTCGTTTTATTATTCAACTAATTCCTTTCTTCAACTCTTTTCCAATAATTATTTTCCACAATTAATTCCTTTTCAATTATTTCTGACTTTTATTTCCTTTCTCTTTCTCATTTTTGATTTCTTTTCACCTCCGTTTTCTTTTCTGAGTCTCTATAGATCGTCCCGTTTGTCATGGCGATCTTCCCCCAGGTAATTTTATTTATTGAATTATAAATTATTATTTAGGTATCCTCAACAATATGTATTAGGATTTTTGTAAATTAATTTTTTAATTTGTTTTGATGAACTATTTTATTATGAACAATCCTAGAACCGCTAATGATCCCTAATATTTGTGTAAGTGAATTTATCAAAATTATGCAATTCGTGTCCATCTTGTAATAGATTTTCACATTTCATTTGTTGTTGATTTTGTTGAGTCGACTGCTGAATTTGTACATTTACATTTCGAATTCAAGCCTGATTTCATTAACCATTTTAAATAGATATGAAACTTATACGCGTACATAAATTTCATTAAACACAAATCAAAATCAGAATAACAATTGAATTTATAAGATTCAAGTTTCAATTTAGATAAACAAATTTAATTTTAAAGTGACAGTCAATTAAAACAATTGCTCAAATATATTCCCAATGTATAATGAATAAAAAGTAGTATTGGATATCGAGATTCTGTCTGTGATGTCATTGGGGGGGGGGGGGGGGGGGGGGTTAACCGGATATCATATAATCTCGGTTTTTAATATAATTACTCTGTTAATTTATTATAATTCTAATTGTCTTTTACAATACCTTATTATAATTCATTTTAAATTTAATAATGTAAATTCTCGATAATTGTTATATCTGATAAGTGTTCTACTCTATAAGTATCAAACTCAATAGCTATTTTGTTGGATAAATAAGGTAAAAAGAACTTCTGAAAAAATTAAAAAGGAAATATTTCCAGATAGTCCATATATCTTTTTTTAGAATCTAGTTATAAATACTTAATTCCCGATTCGATTTATCTGCGCATTTATTGTTTACGCCGTTTTTGGTGGATACCAATAAATAAAACCATCCAAAAATGAATCAAAAATAGATTTATTAAATTTCGATGACTGTCACTCCTTATTTTTAATGGGGTTTTTAAAAAAATTAATTTATCTCTTGTGACACTTGTCGAGAATTTAATCTATTAATTTATTTTAATATATTTACTCTTTCTAATAATAAAATATCCGGAATACTTTTATTAGAAGGCAATGTTAGAAAATAAAAAGTGAACGAGTGAGATTGAACTGAAAAAAAGTGTTCAATCCTATAAAACCGTTCCATTTTTATTGTGTTAATCTTTTTACATCAATTTCCTATTCTTCGTGTTAACAAGAATTTACTGTACATTTTTTGCTAATTACAAACATGAGAGCTTTCCTTAAGCGGTGCCCAATATTTTGACCATTTTTCCCTTTACTCCCTAGAAAACTTATAATGAGACAATGAAAACAAAAACTGGAATAAGAGAGTGATTTAATAGGCAAATCATTTTTAAGATGAAAATGAAGATGACTGACAATATAAAATGAATTCTTTGATGTATTGTTTTGAAAATATTTTATTTAGTACAAAGCCTTTTATAAAACGCTGCTACTTTAGATAATTGCCCAATCTTCTGCTAAAGAATTTGCATTATCTGATAATCCTGTTTCAGAAAATTGAGCTGTCCTTGATGTAATGTAATGAACAACTAATCCGAAATCAAGTATCAGAAATGTATAGATTTATATAAACGAACTATTATGT
>CAUHTR010007286.1:21244-208705 GCA_959609185.1 Schmidtea polychroa
AAAAAAGAAACTTTGTATTATTTTCTTATTATCATACTGTTGAGGTCCGCAAATTAAAATAAATTGAAATGAAATTAAGTGAAGAAAAAAGACAAATAAAAGCACAGAATCGATAGTAAAGGAAAGTACGATGAAAGCAGTATTAGAAAATGCCAAAAGCAATTACGAAAGGCAAGAATCCGGAAATCCGAGAAAAATCAATAAATGGTAAAATCATCGAAATCGAATGAGGAAAACGGGACAGGTATAGATTAGCTAATGGTCAACAAGATGATGGTTAGGATTTATCAGAAAATGGTTAGGAAGGGTCGAAAAGCATTCAAATGTTTGAAAACAGAAAACGTTAATTAATTAATTAATTGGCTAATAGAAAACCCGAGCCAATGGAGAACCCGAGAGATGAAGGAAACCAGAGCTGGGTAAACAAGAAGAAAAGTAAACAGAAGGAAGATTTGGGCCCATTAGGTTGACACAATAATTAATTGGAAAAGAGCAAGGAGAAGATAGTGCGTGTAGAAAGGCCGGAAGGGATATTAATTATCTTGGTTCGTTGGACCATTATGGGTGACAGCCGAAGCAGAAGCAAATGTCAGTGAAAGATTGGCTCGGCAATAACCATTTGTCATCGCGATTTCGAGGAGTATATAAGGAAAGGGAAAATCAGAGCAAATCGGCATTTTGCCTCAGGTAGGGTAAGAAGAAACCGGGCTTAGGAAAAGGCGAAAACGAATTTAGGAGATTAGGGAAAAAGAAGAGATAGAATAAGAATAAAAAGCGTGAAAAGGATCAAATCAAACAGAAAAAGAGGAAAACGTTGGTCAAAAGAACCTAAGAGAATAAAAGGTGAACATTATCTTTATCAAAGCATCAACACCGAGCGGAGAATTGGTCAAACGTAACTTTGATTATTAATTGTAAAGTGGTGAGAAAAGATTGTGAATTTGTTATTTCAATATACATTGGGTCGTTATTGTTTTGATTTAAAGGACACGAGGAGTCAGAGGTAAGAAACTTAAATTAACCAAAATCCCAACAATACTAATTAAAAGGTTTTATCGTTTTTAATGTTTGTTTTTCAATTTTGCAAAACGAGAATACTTTCAGTAAATAACGTTCTTCGGCCCACACCCATCAACATAAACTGCAAGATAGTAGAATAATACTATTATGGCTTACGAGGAGTGAAGAATTTCACATACGCAGTTCACAATACCTTCTTGTGCCAACTGTGGACAATAGCTAGTGAAGGCTTAATGTCCCAACGCTCGGGTGTCTCCAAGTGGAAAGCCTTCACGTCTCTGTACCATGCTTACGATAGATAAAACGAGTAACTGTGGATTTTCCCGTTGCATCAAAATAACGTGTTTCCGCTAAAATAAGTAATTCGATTGATTTGTATTTTAATTATCGTAAGAAAAGAAATGAAAAATTCGAGAAGGATTTGGTTAGTGTTCTTGACATTACAAAAGAAAAAGGGTATTGATTAAGTTCAGAAGACAAACAGCTGCATTTAACAATGTTTTAATCCAAGGGTAGCATCGGATATTTAAACCTTGAAATCGGCACCTGCATCATGAATTCATCCACCAAATCGAAATAGAGTGGCAGTGACATCAATTGAGCAAAGTATTGGCGAATTGTCCGATGAAGGCTTAGATGAAAATGTTTCTATTATGTCACTTGATGCAGTAATGACAATAGATAAAAAAGAGAAAATACCAATGTATAATGCGTGCTGCAAATTTTGTTATAAGGTATGTCTCATCAACAAGACAAGGTTCAAGAGTCAGTAACAGCTAAGGTAGCGAAAGCGATGGTCATATATCAACCACGTCACAAAATGGAATGTGGAGAAAAGTAATTAGGGAGTTCTTCAACGCGAAAGTGATTTCTGTCTACATTTCAATGGTAAACGGATGTTAAATAATGAATATCAAGTTGTGTGCTTAAAAAGTCTGTTTCGAAGTTTAAATCTTGGAATACTTATTTTTAGAAGTTGTTCTGCAGAGGATATTTCAATCAATTGAAGAGTTTTTTAGATCAATTTGAGGCTTGGAAATACATCAAAATGGTAGTCTGTGACACAACTGTGGTTAATAATGGTCTAAGAAATGGAATTATTGAGCGGCTTCAAACCGAATTTCAAAGAAAATGCTATAATAAACCACAATATATCGGTTGTCAAAACCATATTCTGGAACTAGTTTTTAGACATTTAATCAACTACAGTTATCCAATTCATTTGTTGATTTAGTTATCAGCTCATATGAGACTCTTCAGAAAACCTACTGTGTAGAGAAGGAACTACCTTTTTTTTTAAAAACCTGGATGGAGAGATGATTTTAAATTTTTGATTGCGCTATGCTGATGGTACATGAGTTCAGCCAAATTTCCTATCATCAAGTGGTGAAAACTTCCATCAATTCATAATGCCAGATGGAACTCTCGAGCAACGTTCGCTATAATTGCCTATTTTCTACTGCCACAGTATGGCGAGAGGCTGTCCGATATCTTGTTTCTTGTTTCTTGTTTCTCTTGCTTTCTTGTCGTAAACGTCTATCTTGGTAGGCGGACTAATGCGTGTCTTGATTCATAGTCTACTTTACACTTGACAGGTGGAACAACTCGCCATCGGCACTCGCTATCGGCACTCGCCATCGGCACTCGCCATCGGCACTCGCCATCGGCACTCGCCATCGGCACTCGCCAAGGTACCATTCAATATTTCTGTTTCAATACGACGTTCCGCGCAAAGGCTACAGAACCAGATCCACCACTAGCTGTCACTTCTCGATAATTGAGGGGAGTTCTCGGTCGTTTGACATGTTGACCACATCAACCACTGGGCGCATTAACATGGAAGTCGAGGTTCCAGAAGACCATCCAAAATTTAACCCAGGCTCGTCGTATCACGCGTTGTTTCTGCGGTCCATGTACGCGACCTAATGTTCCTAAATCTGAAATATTAATAGACAAACCATACGTATAACAATTTAAAAATTCCTCTCTTTCTTATCATCTACACTTCATATCATTGACCCACAGTCCCTGATGTTCAATTCAACAACATAATGGTTTTGTAAGATAGAATCTGTACAGCTCGCCAACGAATCGAGAACTGCATTTCGGAAATAAAAATTTTAATATACGCTACTTAGTAAGAAGACTAAGAGTTCATGCTGCAAAATATTTATTTAGTTTGTGTACTCCCCAGCGGAACCTCAGTTTCCTTGTTTTTGGCAAAGAATAGAAGCAGATATATGTGCTATGAATTAAATTTCAGCACGACCGATGACCTGTCTCAAATTCTTTGAAAACTAAAAATCGCACGATAAAAATGTTCCATTGGTGTAAAACCACGAAGTAAAGGTTTTACAAAATACTGTAATGTTAGCACATTCTCAAATCTTGAATGGGTATTTATTCAAATAAATTTTAAGGCGTTCTAATAATGACTTTTAATAAATTGTTTTAATTACAACTTTAGATAGACAACAAAAATAATTATAGGGACCGTACACTGGTGATGATATACTCATAACCCTTTCAAGAACTTGATGCATGACGTATTCGTGACTAATACGGTGCTCTTCTCTGTTCTGACAATTACTCTATAGGGCGACAAACTCGTGTTGTTTAATGAGCATTTCGTTCAATCACTTTTACACATGATTAATTACATCTGAATATAATTTTCATTATTTTCATCATTTAGTACGATAAACATTACAAGCTTTGTGATACCCAGTGCAAATCCCAATAGTAGACTAGTTTCGAGCTTTTGGCTCTCATCAATACTATGCAGGGGACACGAAGATTTCTCTTCGCGCCAGGTAAGTATACAATATTGCTGATTCAACTCTATTGCATACTTTACCTGCTACACTGGAAATCACGTCACTTGCTAATTCGCTAAATCGCAGAAACCAATATGTGCAAACTTATTTATAATTATAACTATTTTTCGGTGCCAGTAATTCATTATTATTCCCAAATCCTGAGGATAAATGAAAATATCCTTCCAGGATGCTTAGGTTGAAGAATTTTGCTCAAAGTTGTGGACATGAACTGCAAAAGTTAAAGAAATTTCTAACCTAAAATTTATCTTGAATCAATGTAATTTATGTTCCAAAACTTTCGAATACCTGAATTCATTTAAATCATATACAATTTGGTTTTAATTTTCCCTTTCAAACTTTATAGAAGCTTTGATTCCAGTTCGTTGTAAAAGAAAATCATTCAGGTAAGATCTCATTGGCTAAGTGATGTTTTAGTGAACTTCGTTCGATAGAATTTTATGATAGTTGAATCGGGTTTCTGATGTCTATCCATTCATGTTATCGCAATAAAGGTCGGAGTGTCCGCATGAAATTTTATAACGGTTCACCGTGTTAGCGAACGTGAACAAATAAAAGAAAATTCTCGCTCGTGGTTGTCGTAGCACGATGGTTTTGTTCCTTTCTTGGTATTGTATTGGGTTGTAACATAAATAATGACCGTTTATGTTATGTTTAAAATTACGCGGTAAAAATAAAATTTATTAGCATAATATTTTGTGTTATTCGAAAGAGAAGTTTTCCCTCTACAAGATGACGTATTTGATTTGTTTTGTCTAAGCTAATCTTTGTTATTTTTCAGATCATTAAAATGGAATGTCAAGTCGACAAAAATAAGCATTTTCGACACCTTCTCCTTTTTTGCGTTAATCGAGGCGAGAGATTTGTCAAGTGTATGGCGAAGGTGAAATGCCTGAACAAACTGCAAGAAATTAGTTTGCCAAATTCAAAAAAGGAAATTTCGACCTCAAAGACGCTGCTCATTCTGGACGACCAAGTGAGTTTGGTGAAAAGCTTTTAAATCAACATCTGCACAAAGTCGCACGTCAAATCACTCAGGAGTTAGCCGAACAAATGGGTTGTAGCCTAATGACAATAATTCGACATCTTAAGTCTATGGGGAAAGTCCAAAAATCTGGAAAACAACAAAAACCAAAAAAAACGATCCACGATTTCGGCCAGTTTGTTTGACCCGCATTTCTGAGCTCATGGGCACAAAAGGCACTTTTTTATTGAATTTTTTCGGGAGACTGAAAAACGGTTTCTGTATGTCAACACTGTGTTGGGCTAGAACTGATTTCTAGACCCAAAACTGTATTTTGTGACTGAGGTGTGTTGGTACATAGCACGCATACCTAGCAATAAGTTTAATGAAATATAAAGATAAAAATACATATAATAAACAATATTAACAAAGAGCTTAAAACATAATGTATAAATGTATATTGTTCCTAAATTATAAAATATAACTTTATATTATGCTGAAAAATAGAATTTATAAATGCATATTACTCTTAAATTATAAATTTGTATTCTATTTAAAATTATAACTCGTAAACGCATATTATAATATATTACTGACTAATTTATTGTTTTGTTGAAATAAAAACTTTTAAATTATACAGTGTATATTATATAAACATGCAAACTTACCTGTGTGTTGATTTTTATCTTTGCAATGAATAAACACATTTAATATAGAAAGTGAGAAAGTGGTAGAAAAAATAAACTGACACAGTTTATATGTGGTACCCAGTCATAAGACTGAATTGAAGTATTGTTGCTACCCAAGCACTCCTTAAAAAAACATTATACAGAGTGGAATCTGTATTTCAGCAAGTAGTGGCGTTGAGATTTAGAAATGCATAAATCATTATTAGAAAGATTTCGGGATTAAAATAACTATGGAATTAGAATCGAGTGACACCGTTGAAAATGTCGTGGAAGCTGATTTAAAAGAATTGTAAAAAAGAATGAAATAGTGGAAGGGCTAATTTCCCAAAAGGCTAATCAGTTAATTAGATCGGAAGATAACGACATCAATATGGAAATAGAAGGCATTGTAAAAAACAAAAGAGTAAAAGAATGCAATAGATAATACTTCAGATGTTTGAAAGGAAACAGAAAGAATATGAAATACGGAAGATGCCTTTGTTAAGCTAGAACTGATTTCTAGACTCAAAATCTGATAAATGTGACAAATGTTGTGGTACACAACATGCACGCCTAACAATAAGTTTACTTAAATACAAAGATAAAAACACCAAATAAACAATATTAATTAGGAGAAACACAACTGAAAATAAAAACAGTGAAATTAAATAAAATCAAACAAGCACAAGAAGTATTGCAAGAAAATCAACTCAAACATAACAGAGAAACATAAAAATACAAAAACAGACTCGAATAAAATCGAAAGATAGTAGAAATGCTAAATTCTAGATAAAAACCAGAACAATCCATAAGAAATGGCGACATCCATCATAAAAGCCATTCAAATCATTGTGAGTTAATAAAAATAAATAAATTAATTTTAATGAATAAAAATTCGAAAAATAATTTAGGAAAAACAATATAAAAATAAAAATTAACTTTAATTTAATATGGAATGTTCTGGAATTGCCCAAAATCCATCATGAAGGCAAATTTAACAAAAAATAATTAAAAATTAAAAATATAAAAATAGAAATAAAAATTATGGCACTAAAATTGCCATTAAAATCATCAAAATAGAAAATAGAAAATTCTAGAATTAAAAAAATTCGAGTTTGTTTTAATGCATCAACGCCCACACACGTGTTTGCACACACAAAAATAGGTATATATACCGCCACATTTTAGTCACAAAAAAAACTCTTTATGCCAAATTTTCTTTTGTCTAAATCATACCTATTGATTTAAATTGGAAAGTAAGGATGTTTGTTATTATGTTTATGCCATTCTGATATAATTTTATGTCATTCTAATATAATTATTTGTAATCATGATTTTATTTTTTTGGGACAAGAGTGACTCAGGTCGTTGTGATCGCATTTTGACACGCGAACTAAGCCAGTCTTGCATCTACTTTAAAATTTAAATTTTAGCGTCATTGAGCACACAGCCTTGACGTATGCAGGCCATTGCCTGGGACGCATCTATTAATATTATATGTTGCGGAGTCGTCGGAGGTCGTACCGACTGGGTTCGTCGATAAATACCCTCTGGTACGGCGAGTTCTTAGAACTATTTATCGATATTATATTACGGTAGTATATTAACGATGTACATACACATTAGGGCTTGTCGTAGTGAGCACAGTGCGGCCACGAAAGCAAGCAACTTTCTTTAAATTGACCCTTTTCACATGCATAACCTACATATTAACTCAGGATCTATAGTTCATTTAGTTAATTAGAAATAACTCTCTAGCTATGAAATTTATCAAACAATATTCAAACTCCATATAATAAAACCCTTATTGTCTACTTATAAATTCTAAATTACCAATGCCCATAATAGTACACCATTCATAAATTATAAATCCATAAAAATTATTGACTTTAACTTTATCGATACCCGTTACTTATATCTATAATTATATTGTCTGTACCTGCTCATGATTTATAATACTTATGTTTACCCTTAATTCTATTAGCTATATTTATAAATTTGTTGGATACTCGCGGACAATATTTGTGCGCTCAGTTTTCTCCCGAGTACCCTTCATGGTTTGCCACTTATCTCCCGTACGTATACCCATGAAGATGGTTCATATTGGAATTGTATACGCAGGTCGCAACTGATGGACAGGTGAGCCTCTGCGTTAAGACTACTCCCCACCAGGTTCACAATACGGGTTCCTGGGTGCCGATAGAGGGTCTTACCCCCTTATACCAGGGGTGGGCAAACTTTTTCTATAAAGGGCCACATAGAAAACTTGATTGTTATCGGGGGCCGCACATATATTTTGTCTACTATTTTACTTTAGTTACAATTTTTACAACTTATGAAAATATGAATTGATGAGAATAGTCATGTATTTGTCAGTTTATTTCACATTCCCACTCGATTACAAATGCACATTACATTTTCAAATAGGAACTAAACGAATTGCTAATTTGGGAATAAGATAATTATAATTAATTATAATTAATTATTCATAATTATTCCAACAAAAGTTTATTGTTACACGTCATAATAATTATGAAGACAAAGAAACTTAATTTATATACAAGCCGACCACATTGTACAAATATAATTAATGAGAAGTATGTAACTGTTCACAATTTTGAATAATTTTCTTGAACTGTGGAACCAGTTTACTGGTTGTGATTCGCATAACTGCATTTAAATCGCAGTCAGTCAACATCGATCTGTTCTTAGACTTATTTATTTTCATAGAAGAAAACGCTTGCTCACAAATGTATGTGGACCTAAATAGTGACAAAAGCTTGGCAGCAAAGTGTTTTAGCTGCGGAAATACTGCTGCTGGCAAACATCCATAAAACTCCAGTAGAAGAACTGACTTGAACTTCTCCTTCAGGTCATTTTCTGCTTGTAAGTCAAGCAGTTCTAACTGTATATCCTCTGCTTTTTTGCGGAAAAAGCAGTTTCAATGTTAACTAGTAATGACCAGTAATTAATAATATTCTGGAGCCATAAAATCGATTTAATATCCATAAATTCGAATCAAAGCAATAAGAAATACATTTCAAAAAGATAAGCCGTAGTTTGCCCACCCCTGCCTTATACTCATTTTCGTGTCTTTAGTCCAATGAGACGGCTTTCACTCTCACACAACTCATGGCCGAGAATCCGAATACACTTCCTCCATGACCTAATACTGAATATCTTAGTAAGCTCTCTGGAAACGATTCCAAAACGAGACTTCTTATTAAATACGACAAACGTGCTGATTGAAAATGCGTGGTAACCAGAAACTCAAACTCACATACTCACCCACCGGTCAAAGTAAATTCCTCGTATGGTCATAGGCATCTACCCATCCGTGCGAAACTGTCGACATATTCGTACTCTGTTCAGTTTGTCTCATCACTTCACCCTTCTCTCCTTCAGAAAAACAGCATGCATATCATCGTTTTCCATAAGACGGCAGGAAATGGTTTAACATCAAAGATTTGTTATAATACAAAATTTACATGGGTATAACAGATAAAACAAATCAGAGATTAGGCACACTTATTTACAACATATCATGTCTTCATTCGCAACGAATTAAGGTAGTTAAACGAGTTCAGGTGCTTCCGTCGAACTGCCTAATTACATCGAATCTTCTTCGGTCAGCAGGGCATCGATGTCAACCTGCAGCCAAGGGTCGTTCGGAAGAGTCGTTGTCGCCGATGAAACCACTCGGAAAGTGTAATGAGATAGCATGTAGTTTGGGAATCACAGATTGAACAGCGAATAAGGAAGCTTCGAGCGCTTCCATTTTCTCCCTCCTTTTCGCCGTTCGCTCTGCCCTTGACGGTCGCTTTCGTTTCTTTGGAGTCACATGGGACGTTTGACCGACATTTGCTGAAGATGCACTGGGAAGCGACACAGGGGGAATTTGTGTAACCCGGGGAATAGATATAACTGTCCCACTGAGAATGGAATCTACGATTGCTGCAAGATCCGGTCCATGTCCCGCAAACGTCGACAGTACTGAGACATTCATTTCATCCGCTCAGTGATGGAGTGGGAACACATTTACTCCGTCCTTGATTGGAAATTCACGAATTCTTCGTTGCAACTCGGACTCTCTGTAGACCTGATGAAGGGCCTCTGATTGTGCTTTGATAGTTAACCGCTGACAGCGGCTTTCTTCTAAGAGACTGTCACGTCAGTGCTCTAGTCTCAGGATCTTCATTTTTTCTCCTTCATTTGTGGCGGGGAGAACCACGTATGTTCTAGCGTCTCGATACGTTTTTTTAGAACCCCTATTTGTTCATGCAACTTCTTTATATCCATGTTCTTATCAGAGCAGAGAAGCACGGTCTCGGCCAACCTGTAGGTAGGTTAGATTCTGACATATCTAAATAGAACAATCTCATTTACTACTTATCGATAGACCTATCTCAATATCATGCTGACCCTCCGGCCACTCCCTCGGGATACTCGCCCCCCAAAAACTAGTCGGAAAATTTACCCTCCAACTTTGCTTTCACCTCTGACATGAAGATTTACTCTACTGCGCGAGTTCAACCACGGTCATAATTTGATTGATCAATGAATGAAACATTTACAAAAATAAATCAAAAGTTTATGAACTTAGCCGTAACCTATTGGTCGAATTTCATTGTATTCATATTATCAATAATCCTTATTTTTAACTTGAATTCAACAAAACTTTCTGTGTCAGAATAATGTTCGACAAGCTGCAGAATATTTATTATTTAATGGATAGGTTATTAGACCTAACAACGAATGCCTCACGTCAATTTGCCTGACCTCTCTTAATCAGCTGATATTGATTGTATGGTTTATTATTAAATCGGGGTTTACCCCACCCAGTTTCAGCCTCGTCGTTTTATTACCATAAACAAAATCGTAGGATTTCATTTGTTTGGAAAACGCTTGTAAATAATTTATTGGATTGTCGATCGTGAATTAACAACTTTCTATGAAAATTGATAAACGAGATTAGTAGCCATGATTTTCTACCGATCGTTGGGTTCGCCTAAAGTTTTTTTCTTTTTTTTCTTGAACTATGAACTAATAAAATACTAAAAAAAATTATAAATGACTTTTAATTAAAATTTATAGTATATGGCCCGCCAAATCTACAAAAAGATAAAATTGGCACACATGTACAGAAAAGTTGGACAGCGCTGGCCTAAACTATCATATTATAAAAAAAATCTCGACGATTGCGGTATCTCTTCGTAGGTTTTATTATCGAGGTAAAGGTGGTAACAAGGTAAAGTGTTCCGATCGAACGGACGTGGAAATGCGATCTTCTAACCATCTTAACTCATTCCTCGGTAGACTGCAAGCATATATTTATTTGATGATTGACAACTACGAATTATCCGTCGCATATTACTAACTTGAAAGTGATCGAGCTATGAAGCGAAATCGGTGTGAAAAATTTGGTCGTACACCAAAGCGCATTTAATTATCATAAATGAGACATTCATTTAGCTATGTCAAATAAGCTTTGTTTTGGATTTTAGTTAATTTTAAGATTTTTTTTAAAATAATGAATAAAGAAGTAAGATATTTATTTATTTATTATAATATATATTAAATTTTTCATAGTTCACCTAAAATATCAAGTATTTTGGGAAGAATCTTTAATATGATTATTAATATGATTTTTGAAATTATTATGATCTGTTTTTCGAAGTTCCTCGTTAACTGCTTGGGATATTGCAGTAAATCATTCATTGAAGGTAAATCTGTCTGGAAAATCCATCAACCGAAGAAACTTTAGTCATTTCCCCATTTTTAATTTTGCTCAACACTTTCAATGGGGTTCAAAAATGGATTATATGGCAACTTTTCTATTTGAATAGTCAATGAAGATATATTATTGTAAATGGATTAGCTCATCTTTGAAAATTGAGACCTCGATTTGTTGGTATATTGTTATAAATTCTATTGTCTACTCATGATCTACCGAAGCTCTTGTTCGTCCATCTATTGAAGAGCATTCATCTATGAATTTCTTGAAATGAAATAGTCGATTCTGATGAAGTTTCTGACATATTCTTGTATATTTTTTTATAATTAATTAATTTTAAATGGAAAAATTTTAGCTAATTGAATGTCTGCATGATAAATCAATGTCCTATAGTGTGTATTTTTTATTATAGAACCGTGTTTGTATGTATTTATTTATTTTTCTTCCAACAGCGATTTTTTCTATTTTTCTATAGTGTAAGAGCTAATTTAATGTCACCTAGCTAATTCAATGTCCCTTCTGGCTATGACACACATACATTTATTATAAGTAAGTTAATATTTATATTATTAAATATGCAAATCAATGGCCATTTGATGATAATCGAATGCCGGTTGGTGTATCATTATGTCTATGTGATTATCGACTATTTCTACCTGGAAAATAATTATTATGCCAACTGTGGAAATTTTCTATGTGAAATGATTTGTAGAACCGTCAGAAATTAACGAAAGATACTCTAATTATTGGAAAATAGATTTTTTGGATTTTCTGCTGTGTGGCCGACAAAGATCGGTGAAATGCTCACAATGACTGAATCATGTTCCAAAATCAGATGTGTACGAAATCTTGTTAATTACTTAGATTGTTTCTCTTGTAAAACGACTTTTTCCATTGCTCTCCTGCTCGCACCTCGAAGATGACATCGTAAAACATTTCTCCTATATATTTGTGAAGTTGAAAATATACTACTGGCCTCTCCACCTCGCACAGTTCACTCGAAAACCACTGGTACAAGTACCGACTATTATCGAACGACCATGCAAGACGGTTCAACCCTATGGATAAATATTTAGAATTATAACATCATAATATTAGTTCGAAATGATAAAAAGCTAATAAATAAATCCTCACCGATGATCATACTCCCTGTCTGTGTGCATGACATTCCCGAATCCATCTATCGACCCACTCAGGGCGTTCAGCTCCATTCCGCACAACATCGATGATGTCTAAAAGGATTTCCAACATTGCCTGCGGAGACCTTTACGGTTCCACTCGAAAATTAAAAATACTCAGAGTTCATGATAATTTCTCTCATCGGCATCTGGTAATCGGAGATCATGCACAGCTGTCCAAGCAGTATTGTCATCGGGAGCCCCGTGAAGAGAAATTAGAAAATATTAGAAAAAAATAGAAAAAATTAGAAAAAATTAGAAAAAATAATATTTTGTTCAATAAATTTTACAAATGTTTTAATGGTTCATACTGAATACTGAAATAAAATTTAATTACTTTTCCAATCTGATGATCTCACAATTCTGAATAAGGTCGTGATAATTTCCTCTTAGAATTTTTCGGAGTTCTTGGTCGTTTTAAATTTTATAATTTTTCTTTCTGTTGATGATTTTTAAAAGTTTTTATCTTGTTGACAATTTGTTTGTTAAGTTCTGTTTGGAGTTCCCGGTTTAAGTATATATAGAATTTTTTGAAGTTCAACGACTAATCTAAACGACCGCCTTATAAAGTATTTTTCATCCAATCAGGACTTAGTTAGCGTGTATTTTCTATTATTTTCTTATTTTATGGATTTTTATTTGTTTTTCCTGGTTTATTTATCTGTTTTAATTTATTATTTTATTCGTTTATTTAATTTCTATTTTTTCCTATTTTTGGCGGGTTTTTTATTGATGATTCTACGTATAGTTGGTTATTTTAATTTCTTTTGTTTTTATCTCGCGTTTTTATGTTGATTTTTCCCTTTTTCTTATTTATTTTAATTCTTTGCTATTGTTTTTATCTCATTTAGTTCTTTTCTTATATTTGTTTGCTGTGATTAACTAATTTGGGTTGTAGATCATTATTATTGGTTTTGTTGGGCTAGAACTGATTTCTAGACCCAAACTTATAATTGTGACTGAAATGTGTAAGTACACAACATGCAAAAAGCAAAAAGTATAGTTAAATATTAAAAATACACCAAATAAACAATAATGATTAAAAGGGAAACAACAAAAAATATAAACACAGAAATTAAATAAAATTATACAAAAGCAAGAAGTTATGCAAAATCTAACTCAAAAATAACCAAATAAACATAGAGTTACAAAAAACAAACTCGAATAACTTAAAAGATGGTAAAAACAGAAAGATTTCCAGAAAAAACCAGAACATTCCATAAAAATGGCGATGACCATCATAAAAGCTACCTTAAACAATAAAATTTAGAAAAATAAATAAATTAGTAATAAAAATAAAAAAATCTTAAAAAGAAATTCAAAAAACATCAATTAAAATAAAAATTAAATTAAAAGTAATATAGAATGTTCTGGAACCGTTCCAAATCCATCATGGACGTAAAATTAACGAAAAATAATTAAAAAATTAAAAATTAAAAATAAAAACAAAAATTATGGCACAAAAATCGCCATTAAAAATATCAAAATTACAAAATAGAAAATTCTGGAATAAAAAGAATTCGAGTTTGTTTTAATGCATCAATACATACACGTGTACAAAATAGGTATATATACCGACGCATTTTAGTCACAATTTAATCTTTTTGTATGCCAAAAATTTTCGCATCAAATTTAAACAACACCGAAAGTAAGGACTATTGTCTGTATACATTTTATAATTGTTATCTTATTATTCTGTTTTATTATATTGATTATTATTGAATTATTCTTTTGTCTTTATATTCTACTATTACGAAATAAGAGCTACCAGCATCGTCGTGGACGGGTTATAGTCACGATGCTGATCAGCCTTGTTTCCAACTAATAGTCCACATGCACAAATTCGGGTCTACGACCCTACATGCACTAAAATTTTCAATTTTTTTTAACCGGAGGTCGCCACGAACAAATGGTTTCTAACCAGGAGTAGGGCGGGTAAATCCATCCCGGTAGTTGTTATAGTCACAGGGACTATGCGGACGAAATAAAATTTGGGAAAGTAATCGCGGGAAACATAATACAATAAGGCCTATCGTATCGTATTCATTTGAGTCGGGAAAGTAGGAAAATTTTAATTAATTCGACCTTTCAGTAAATCACATACCAAAAATAAACACTTAATTATTCTGTAGGAAATATATCACTAGGAAAATCTAAACGGGAAATATCCCAAACTCAAATTATTACAAAGGCTCTCGGTAGTCGGCTAATTGCACAAACTATTATTCAGTATGCTCAATATTAACTACCATTAATAGATTCTATTAATATTATTCATAATTTTTTTCAATGTAATCTAGTTCACGTTCGATGGTGTATTATTATAAACTAAAATCATTTCGAAAAATTTTCATACTTACCTTTATGTGTATTGAAATTTAGCTTATATAAAATCTTTAAAGATTTTTTTTGTGTGTCCTAATAATACTATCATCTTTGGGATCATTATTATTATCATTATTAATTTTCTTAAAATTACATTAATAAAGTGTATATCATTACCATATAATAGCATATATAAGTATATTAAACTTGCTTAATATATATTTAACTTACATTATGTTTAGAAAATGATAAATTATAAATTTTCTTAAATGACCCCCCCCCCCCGAAATATACATTCATTACCCATTACACAAATATCCTAAATGAACTTATTTTAATATATATTTGGATTGTAATATGTTAAAAAGGATAATTTGTAAATTTTCATAAATGCCCCTTGCACGAATTGACTTGTTGTAATATAGATTTAACTTGCAATATATCTAGAATGATTACTTATAAATTTTTATAAATGACCCTTTTTGATTCCTGTGGTCCTTAATGACTACCTAGAAGTATTAGTTTAATCTGCCTCTAGGCCTAGTTAGCTTACATTACTTTAGAAATATCATTGTATATCTCAGAGCGAAAAATGAGTCCATAACTTTCCGAAAATGATTCCCCATATGTGGTAACCTTATAAACTACGAATTTACATTTATTATTATTATTATCATTAGCCTTATTGTCATTGTTATTATTAATATTATTATTATTATTAATATTACCATTATCATTATTATGATTATTACTATTATTATTATTATCATTATCCTTATCAGTATTATTAATATTGTTATTATTATTATTAGTATTATTATTATTATCATTATTATTATTATTATTATTATTATTATTATTATTATTATTATTATTATTATTATTATTATTATTATTATTATTATTATTATTATCATTATTAATGTTATTATTATTATTACTGCTATTAGTGTTGTTACCATTAACATTTTCACCCTTGTCATTACCATTACTAATATCACTATCATTATTATTACGTTATTAAAATAATTATTTTTTTTTTAAATTAAAATTTTAGCTAAAATTATTGATTTTGGGATCCCCTATGTCTAAATTCAGTTGCAATGACCCTACCCTCCAATAAAATTTCAGGAAACTCCTGAAATCTATTTTTAGTAACAACCCCCCCCGGAAAACGACGTTAGGATCAATAACTTAAATTTAAGTTATGTAGTTATATATGGATATGTGTGTATGTCCGTGTGTGTACATGTGTCTGCCCATGTTAATAACAGCCCCATAGAGGCATAGTTGTATCCCAGATCATCGGAGGATGAAACACTCTAGTTCATTTATCTACCCCAGAAAAATAAAATTATGCCGAAGTTACCTTAGAAAACTGAATTATTTGCTTAGGATTATTTAAAAATTAAAAACTCAAAAGTTTAGCTGAATTTATTAACCAAAATAACAAAGTGAAAATGGAAAACGACGTAGATAAATAGAAATACAAATTTGAATCACATCGGAGGCTCGCTTCGTGAGAAATTTCTGACCGATTACTCCCATCACTGTAAATTCACGAGAACAACTGAAAAATCTCTGAATATCCTCGAGTGTAAATAGAGAACTTAAAAATCCACGGCATAGATCTCGAAATCTGAAATAATTATCAATTCCCAGCTAAACACCTCACGAATTGAGTGTGTCGGCATATTTTGGACTATCGTCAGGCAGTAGTATCTCGAATCCAGTATTAACGATGCCATGTTTAAAGTGAAGCATTGGGAGACCCGTCCCTGAAACCAGACGAATTAAAAATCAAAATTTAACTTACCCGTCAAGCATCAGTTGAAGAGAGAGCCACTTACAACCACTATGGTCAGGGACTCGCAAAGAGCTGAATATAAATTCAGACAATTTACAATACCCGCTTCCCATAGTGGATCCTATTAGCACGATTTTTGTCGAAATTATCAACAGAGAATTTCTGAAAAGTTAATTTATGAAAACGAATATTTAAATTAATATAAATGGAAACTAATATTTAAATTAATATAACTTAGTATAAACTAATAAAATAAATCTTTAAACGATTTAAACAATCGGTATTGGAAGTTTAATTTATAAAAGGTAAATCACCCATTCTTACTGTACCAACTATTCATTCATCTAACTTAAATTTATTGATTCCCCGTTTAAATCTACGAACTGCAATTTCGTAACTGGTACGTAAAAACCTTGGATTTCGTAATTCTCAAGCCAACTTAAATTAAATTGAAAAAGAAATCGAAAGGGGAAATTAATTAGCACTTTAGGTCCATTTTCTCTACCTAAAATATCGTTGAAATGGGGGTCGCGTTGATCTTAAATGTAACTGCGTATTAAACGTCTTGAAGTAACCGAACGTAAAAGGAAGAACAAGGATTCGTTTTAATATCTCTTTTATCATTACAGCCATGCCCAACACTGAGCCAAGGAAAGTACAAGAAGGTCACTCGTCAACCGACTGGAGCCTCGGCAGTATCGGCGAGGAGGCAGACGAAGCCGTCCGATTGAGGGGGGAAGCAGAAATCGCCCGGCTAAGATCTAGATGGATCTGGTATAAGATTCATGATTGGACTTACCAGAATGTGGTCCCGGTGACCCCAAAGGTGGAACCGTATATCAATTATACATCATTGGCTTTGAGCGACGCATACGACGATGCGAAGGAGGCGGTGAACCGGTTGCATCGGCTCGAAGTATCAGTCCTGGCTGGCGAGCTGGAAGACATCGACGGCTACGCTCGAGCCCAATGCCATCCAAAGCGGACCGCAGCTCTTCGCCGGAGGCTGGAATACCCAAGAAGTCCTCGACGGGGACCAGAACAGCTGAGAAAACGCGGACGCCCACGAAAAACCGCCAGCTCAGCCAAGGAGGTTACCAAACTGAAAACCAGCGCTGCGCGACACGCCTAACATCTGTGTTATGACTAAAGTCTTGTGATAAGAAAAAAACTAATTATCATGTAATGACTCTGTTATTAATGTACCTTGCGATATTATGTACTGGGTTAGAAATCTTTGACCCAGGGGTAAAATAATATTCGTTATGTCTTAGTAGTTCGTATTAATTTAAATGTTTGGTTGGGTTTTGGTTGTCGATATTAACTTAATTGTGTATATTGCTTGATTCTTAGTAATGTTCTTAGCGTTAACTATTATTATTATCGACTACAATTTCCCGTAACATTGACAGCCGATAGGGTTTGGTAAGATTCATAGAACTCGGTTTGGGTGCGCGTAGAGGAGGGCTGCGACGAGGAGATTACATTCATTTAGTATTGATGATCATAATAATGCTCGACACTCGATGCTGATGTGAAACTCACTAATGTTATCTTGTTTTAGTGCTAAAACTCCTGGAAGAGATGCGAGCAGATAGAGAGCGGGCGCAACAACAGGCAGAGGAATACCGGGCCAAGCTAGCACGAGTCAAGGCCCATTGTCGGAACTTCGAATGTACCTGGTTCCCGCCAGCAGAAATGAAAAAACGGATGAAGCTGATCACTCAACTGCAACTCCAGAGTGCACAGGATCAGGTTGAGTTACGGGCCCTCCGCCTGAGAGTGAAGGAGCTGGAGATCAAGATACACCAACAGGACCTCGATTGAGAGGTCATTTCCAAGATCCGACCCATGAGCGAGCTGCTCCACAAACAGAAGGAAAGCACCCCACCAATAATTCGGAGGAAGAAGATCCGGTCGGGTAAAGCGGCGCGGGCGAGAATAAGACAAGCCAGCCAGGCCCAATTAACGCTCCATTCTGCTGGGTCAGAGTCTACCCCAAAAGAATCGACTAGGACATTATAAGTTGACCATGTTTTCCAAATAAATTTTTACTAGTACATCCATGTCTAGGCATTTTGATTTTCTCATAACGTTGATTGTTACCACGGGGGACGAAAAGAAACCGGACATAGGCCTTCTATCGGCAGTCCGTGAACCCCAGTGGGTACTAGACAATTATAGTATGTTAAGCATGCTCACTTTTTGCTAGTACCCAAACCCTTGATACAATACCAACGTTGATTGCTCAACGGGTATCAAGTGGTCAGCTATAAACTGTATTCTGGGTTACGCTGGAAACAGCATGAGGAGGTAAAGATTTTGCGGTACCTGTAACCCCACCAGTTTCTTGATCCTGATTTTTATATTATTGTTTCCCTTTTCAATTATTCAATTTTCTTTTACCCCTAGCTATTTCGCTTAATTTTTCTTAATATTATGTCTCAATGTCTAAGTTTTTGTAGACGACAGAATTTTTTAACGACTCATGACCGTTTTGATTATCACAACCTTATTTCAGTTTTTATGGCTTCGAGCCCAACAAATTTGAAATATGCTACACCGACATTCATCTATTACCATATTATCTATACCTACAAAGTCTATCTATACATACTATCTATACCTACTCCCAATTTATAATATTTTACTCAACTCTAATTATGTTGTCTGCATTTATACATTCGAGATTTGTGGTTGTATATTGTCACCCATACTCAGGTAACTAATAATTTATAATACAGTCGATTCCGCTTAATTGGGACACATCGGGACTTGGGGATTTTGTCCCAATTAAGCGAATTTCACTTTTTTTAAAATTCATTGATTTGGTTTTGGCAACTGAGGCCATCAACACACATTAATACACCATTAATACACACATAAAATTAAACAATGCATATTTTTTTTCAATAATTTTATTTTATAAACTCCTGGAAACTGTAAATTACATATAGGTTATATAAATTATCATATAAATTACAAATAAACTTTTAAGAAAAAAATTTCCTAATTAAAATAATAAATACAATTTAATTCAATGCAAAAATGAGTCAAGTGTAGCCTGTCTTTGGTTTTGTAGCATTTCACTTGTACAAAATCAGCACAGATATTCAGTGAGGATGTAAGGTTCCCTTCATTTCCTTCCTGCATAAAATAACGCTGTAACACGGCCATACATTTTTTTGGCTTCATGGTTAGTCACAGACACAGGTGACTCATCATCATCATCGTCATTTTCATGTTTTGATTTAATACCTTCTAAAATTGAATTCTCGCAGTCTTCATTATCATCGTAATATGGTAAATTGTTATCGATTGTTGAAAATTCTTCATAGTTAGTAATAGAAACTTGCATCGTATCCTTATTTTCTTCATTGCTTAAAATTTCGGAAATATCTAAGAGTATGAAGTTTTTGAAGCCGCCATTAGTAAAACAGTTCTGTATTATGGTGGTTTTTATAATTCCAACTGTCAGCGACAAACTGTATTGCTTTCAAAAGGGAAATTTTTGAACTAATCTCTCTGGCTGTTGTGGAACTTGTTAATAAATTTTCATCAATGGATTCTAATATGAAATTAACCAATTTTCCACGATACAAAGTCTTGAAATTTTTTATTACCCCCATGTCCATTGGTTGCACTAACGATGTGGTATTAGAAGGAAGAAATTCCAGCTGTATATTTTGTAGATTGCCTAAATGAGGATGTACCGCACAATTGTCAACGAGCAACAAAGTTTTTTTTTGTTTAAGTTGTAAATTTTGGTCCCAACTAGTAAGCCAATTTCGAAAAATTTCAGAAGTCATCCATGCATTTTTGTTTGCATGGTACTCCACTGGTAAACTCTCCATTCTTAACCCCTTAAAGCATCGAGGTCTAGCACTTTTTCCTATGATCAGTAGCTTTCGTCTGTCATTACCTGACATATTTGTACAGCATAACACAGTAATGCGGTCCATTGCCTTTTTATAACCTGACAGTGCAATGTGTTTATATCATAAGGAACCATCTGGCGTAGCACGATAATAGAGGCCGGTTTCATCAGCATTGTAAATGTCATCAGCACAAAAATTCTCTAAAAAAGTAGAGACTTTTGTAGTTTTCTGGTAGAGGCGAAAAAACGCAGTATACCCCGCAAGACGGCTCCAAAAAGTTAAAAAAAACATACTTACGAATTTGTGATTACAGAAATAATAACAATGATGCGTAATCTACACTCTTAGATGTAGGATAATGTATAATTCGTGATTCACATTTTGGCTGCGGAACAATGAGTAAATCGTGATGTACACTCGTGTCTGCAGTACCTTGATCTCATGTCCTATGAAATTTTCATTATTAATAAATAAAATCGTTATAAAACTTTACATCTAATTGCATTTAATTATTTTTTTTTCTCTTCATTTAAGTTGGATCATAGAGAAATAGAATAATTACCAGGGTTTGATATCTATTATATATATCCGTAGAGAGCGGAGTTTGGAAGAGGAGGAGAATAACATATAAGAAATCCCTTTAATTGTGTTTATAATTTAGTGTACAAACTATTCGAGAGCCTCCGAAAAGACAGAGAGCAGGCCCAACAACAGGTCGAGCGCTTTCAAGTCAGCATCTCTAAGTTCAAAGAGCGATGCCGAGAGATTGAACGGACTTGGTTTCGTCCCGAAGTCATGCTCAAGCGTATGAAGCAAATCGAGCAATTGCAACTCCAAAGCGCTCAGGATAAAACCGAAATCCACGCACTAAAAGGTACAAATGCAATCAATGAAGACACGCATGAATCAGAAAATGATAGACGAGCATGTTACGGCAGCCTACCAGCCACTGTCTACGGAGCTGGCCGAAATCCACTCAGCCAAAACCGCCCAAACCAAGCGCAAACGACTGGGCCGAGATGGAAGAGAACGGTTGAAACGACTGCGGTTAGCTGACCAAGGACGCCCGATTGAACCAGAATCGTCATAACACAAACCTTTCCACGAACAATAAACGAGTTATCTGGTTGTGAATAAAATTTGTAGTACCTTTATGCTAGTGTGAATGTATGTTAGTTTGATGAGGTCGAGTAGAAGAGTTATGAATTTGAGAAAACAATGGAGTCAAGGGACCAGAGAAAAATCGGACGTACATCTTCTATCGATAGTCCGTGGACCCAAAGAGTACCCGACAATTATAGTGCAAGGAGTGTGCTCACTTTTTGCGAGTACTCACCCAATTGATACATTACCAACGATGATCACTCATCGGGTATCAATTGGTAGGATCATCATTGTATTCTGGGTTACGCTGGTAACAGCACGAAAGGGTAAGATGTTTGACTACCAGTAACCCACCACCTTTAATACTTATGTGGATAGCACTCATGGTAATGATGATGAAAATTTGTTACTACTTCAGCAATATCTGAAAATTGAAACATTTAAATTGATTGAGAATTTAGAGTTTTCGTCTGGAGGTTATCAAAATGACAAAGAAGAAGCTCAATAGAATATATGGCTGAGAAGAACGTAATTATTTAGCTACCATGGGGACATTGACAGGTTCTTACCAGTACAGGAAAATGAGATGGTAGAAAGAAATATTTGTAGAAAATTTAGAGACGTTGGATGTTGGAATGATAACAAAAATATCGCAATACAGCAATTAGCAAGTTCACTGTTATATAAATGGAAGAAAGATTTTAAAGTACTATTCAGAATTAGGGAAGACAATAAAAGAAACAATTGGAAGAGGATATGGAGCCGTCTCATTCTTAACGGTTCCTAATGATTGTATACCTATTGTTTCATTGTACATTTATTATTAGCAGCTGAGGTAATAATATCAATAGAGAAGCCGCATGGTTAGATTTTGAGGCGCCATTATTTAGGTAAACCGATGCATCTTTTTAGTTAGACAGAGGGGTTTTTTGAAAATTAAATTTTATTGAAGATTTTAATGATTTATACAGTTTTCTACTTCAATATTTTATTATTTGTTAACAGGAGACATTTATATATGTATGAATAATAAGTCAGGAGGGGAATGTTAAGATTGAAATTAGAGGAAGTTAGCAAGGTGATGAGTTTAAGATCAACTATTTTAAGTGATTACTTTTACACCTTAATGACTAATCATAACATTAAATCTATCAGAAATGGAATGAAGGTTTTGATTCTCTATTGTTTTAGTGAAATTGTGTCTTCCCATATGTCTGAAAGGGGAGTCCTTTTTCGACCGATTTTAGCATTTTTAGCTTTTTGTTTATATTTTTTGATCTATGCAACAACAGTAAAGGTTAAAAAATCGGTAACGATGATGAGATTAGCGTCGGCTATGGTGGTCATGAGCATGACGTATTCCGTTTTGTTGGGCACTGATACGAGGGAATTAATGGAACTTAATTATTCCCTTATTATTCTGATAATTTTGATGATGTATACTTTATTTCGGATGAAATTTATGATCGTGATGCTGTTGAGTATTTTGTATATTTTAATTTTTGTTTCAATTGGGAACTTTCGGATTAAATACATAGATCAAGTTGATATTAATATTTCAACCGAATCATATCTGGAAGACATTCGAGGCTCCCGCAGTGGAATTCATGACAAATATTATTTCGTCTGTGGTCAGTGTATTTTACTTCTTCTAATATACATAACTGGATTGTATTTGCGATTTTTCAACTCGATTCGAAGGAAATCCGCTTTCTTGAAATTGGCTCAAAACGCCGAAGCGAGACTGAAGATGCAATCTGCTATTAAAATACAAATTTATTGGATAGAAGCCATTATGCCAAGCTCTGTGAAAGAGACCTTTTTAAATAAAATTGGAAATAGGGACATGTTTAGTTTGGTGTATTGTCAGAATTTTGAAAACGTCAGTATCCTGTTTGCGGATATTGTCGGATTTACTATGATGAGTTCGAACAAAACTGCAGTGCAACTTGTTTATTTGTTGAATGATTTGTATAATAGATTCGATGAACAAGGACGACAGACGAATTGCGAGAAAATAGGAACTCTTGGAGATTGCTATTACTGTGTTTCCGGATGTCCGATTCCAAGAGCAGATCATGCAATAAGTTGTGTAGAAATGGGTTTGGGAATGTGCAGATTAATATTGAAATTCAATAAAGATCATAGGGAAAACGTGAATATGCGTGTTGGAATCCACAGTGGAAGGGTAATAGCAGCAATAATAGGAAATCATCGGTTTAAGTTTGATGTATTTTCATATGATGTTATTATCGCAAACTCTTTGGAATCAAGCGGTAAAGCTGGCTTCGTGCACATTTCCGAAGACACTTATTTACTTGTCCGTCATGCTTATACATTTGAAGATGGGGAAATTATAAGTATAAAGAAAGAAAAGATCCACGGAATTTCTGGAATGATTCAAAAATCAGTACCATTGCGAACATACTTTGTCATTCCTAATAAAAGTAAAAATAAGCGATTCTTTGATAGCCAATTTTTCCTTAACAGAAATCTCTCAAACAGACTTGCTGAAAAATCGAAAAATGTTTTTGCTGATAAAAATGCGAATGTATTCAAAAGAAAAGATGAAAAGTTTAAAGGAGATATGAAGATTGTGAAATGTCTACAAGACGACCCAGAAAGGACTGTTGAATTCTTTCAAAATCCTCCAATTAATCAAATTACCTTGGCGTTTCAAGATCCCGAAATAGAATACCAATATTTATTTCATACAACAGACCAAATTGAACCGATACAAATTTATTCAATCAAAGCTGCCTTGTTTTTAGATTCAATTGCAAGTATGGTCTACACAACGATGCTCCTCTCGGCAGCCTATGTTATGATTCCCAAAAATGTGGGATTCAAATTTTATGCCCCTGTTATTTATGTTACAGGTTACATTTACATTATCATTATCGCTTTCATTTCACTCGTGTATAAAAGTGAAATTCCAAATGAATATCTGAGAAAGGTTTACAGTTTCTTTAGTCACCCTTTATCAAGATTGTACATGAGTGTTTACATGTCCTCTTTGCCGAGTATTTTCGTGTTTTCATTATATCAAGTTGGTGTCATAAATGACAACTACCATTACATGACAGCATACCTAAGTCTCACTTTGTTTGCCTTAATTGGCAATGTTATTTCTACATCATCTTTCAGCTTGATTAAACATATTACTACTGCAATATTTACTATTTGTCCAATCTACTTGATAGTGACAACAAAAATCACCCACGATCATGAATTCCTCGGATATGAAAATTGTGTAAACTATTTGGAACACTTTGGCGAATTTCTTAATATTAGACTTAAATGTTTCTTTTCATTCCAACTGCTTCAAATTTGCTTATTAGTATATTATTTGGCTAGAGAAAATGAAAAAAATGTTCGACTGAATTTTTATGCCACTAGGGAAGCCGAAATCCGAAACGCCGAAGCGATACATGCGAATAAAATCGCTGAAGGCCTTTTGTATAATATAATACCTAAACAGGTTTTCAAAGAAATTGTTGGAAGGAAATGGAGTAGCAACAACCAAATGATATTTAGCTATGCTCATGCCTTTCCGAATGCCGGAGTCGTGTTTGCTTGTATTAGCAACTTTTTTTCATCGTATTATAGAGAGGATTATAAAGGTGGTGAAGTTGCACTGAGATTACTTCATACTATTATTTGCACGTTTGATAATTTGTTAAAAAAGCCGATTTATTTGAAGTTAGAGAAAATTAAAACAATAAATGATTGTTACATGTTGGCATCAGGTTTGAACTCAGATCTTGAAAGTACCGAAAGTGATGAGCACTTGAAAATACTAATGACATTTGCATTTGATATGCATCACCATCTTCGCCGGTTCAATGAACAGAATATTGTCGGAACCTACACTTTTTATTTGAAAATTGGTTACAATTTTGGGCCAATCACAGCCGGAATAATTGGAACTTCAAAACCTCTTTATGATATTTGGGGAGACACGGTAAATGTTGCTAGCAGAATGTATAGTACAGCCCCATATTATAGCTCTATTCAAGTGCCTGAATATGTTGTCGAAAAACTAAAGCTTTACTTTGACTTTAAATATCGTGGAACAATACTTGTGAAAGGAAAAGGTGAAATGAATACCTTTTTAGTAATTAAGTCTATAGAGAAACCGTTTTTGTACCTTGAAGTGTTCTCATCTCTTTGAGATGAGTTAAGTTTTTTTTAATATATTATAAATATTATTTTATTTATAATTTAAATTTCTTTTGCAAATGTTAGGCTAAAACTAACTTTAGGCACATGTTTAGGTAACTAGACGGTAAATAGCATACAGACACAACAACAAACTCAAAACACGTCAGTACATTGGTTAAACACAACTAAACAAACTTCATTTAACACCAAAATGATAAACATGAAACTAAAGTTTAATAAAGCAAAAGCAAAGAGTAATGCATGAAACGAACTCAAACATTACATCTACACAACAGAATGAAAACAAATTTAAATTAATGGCGACAAGAGAAAGTAGGAAATAAAATGAGAAAGATTTCCACAAAACATCAGAAAGCGAATTAAGAATAAAAATTATAATAGAAATGACCAGAAAAACTAGAATATTCTATAAAAATAACGAAATCCATGACGAATGTAGCTAATAGAAGCTAATTAAAGGATAAATTTAAGAATTAAATTATTAAAAAAACTAAAATGAAATAACATAAGAATTAAAATAAATAGGAATATTTAAATAAAATGATTGAAATAGCATAGAATATTCTAGAAAATGCCCAAATCCATCTTGGCAGCGAAATTAATTAAGAATAAATAAAATATATACATTGAAAATAAAATAAATAAGAAATTATAAGAAATCTCCATCAAAATTGGTAAAATTCGAAATTCAAAATTATTCAGAAATAAAATAATTCAAATTTGTTTTACTGAATCAATGCACGCACACATACTCTCACTCCAAAATCGAGCTATATATACCAACACATTTCAGTCACAGAAATTCCTATGCCAAAATATTTTGAGAAAATCAAAATTTTTTAAATAGTGCTATTAAAACTTGTAAAATAAAGTTGAAATAAGATATTTACTTTGTATCATTATTATGTTATGAATTTTATTACACCAATGTACGTATTTTTTTAGCTTCTGTTCTTTCTATTAGAATGAAATCACTTTCGATATTGAATTATATATCTTTTTCAGCTAATAGCCATCTCAAAACTACAAGATATTAAATCGATATGAAATTGCGACCTATAGGAAGTGGAAGTTGTACTATGGTAAAACTAATTTAAAAGTAATATCATCAAACTTGGATATGAAAGCGAATCCTTAGAAGAATGTTTTATCCACATCGAATATTGAGGTGACCCACTAGTGTAGACGAACAGGATGAGTTTCGTCTTAATTACATTACTACTATAGCTCATAATTGCTAATTTAGGAGATTGGTTGATCACTACCACACAGTTAAACTCCTGTAAACTAAACACAGTAAATGAGATGAGGAAGTTGTTAATCTGAGCGCAGTTAGCCTAATCTTCAATAAGAGTTCCATAGAAAATTTATCGATAAACTGCCAACTTGAGTAAATGATACTATTGGGCTAAAACTGAATTTTAGATCCAAAATTAGGATTGTGACGGAACGCATCGGCACATAACACACATACCTAGCATTAAGTGTACCCAAAATAAAACATAATAAACACCAAGTAAACAAAAATAACATAAAACACTGTACACAAAAGTAAAATATCCAAATTAAAAGAAAAATTAAACATAATCTAGTAGTCCTACATGAAACTTGCTCAAATACAAACTGTTGGGTATTTTGTTCAAGTTGGATTCACTGTCTGGCTCTTTTGTGTCCTTTGACGGGTGCGCGTGTTCCCTGTGATTGTACTGTGTGTGAAATTTTCCCTGCTACTGCATCACGATTAAGAACCACCTTGGTATTTTAAATCCTTGGTCCGGAGGTAAAGCCCATTGTAGTGAGCCGTTACACGGCTTTAACAAAATCTATATAAATATTATATTATATTATATTATATATAAATGGGCAATCATTAGCGAATAAGGATCATTTCACTTTCAAATTTAAGTCGCTACATATTGCTGATTTGTAACAATCTATGGATGCAAGCAGCATAGATGTTGGTAATATTATTCTCAAATCCCAAAAGAAATTGCTTAGTACATTTGCTAATAGAAAAACTCTCGGACCAATCCTTGATGATGATGCAAAAAAACTTCTGACCTCAGCTCATCGCCTACTCAAAGAAGCTTTCGGTAAGAAAGATGCTAAAAAAATGACTTCAAGATGGATAAAAATTCTAGTCAAAATTACATTTCTTGTAAAAAGTGATATATTAAATGGAGATGAAATTAAAATGCTTGATGAAGTGCAGTCAGAATTTGGAACAATTGTGAAAATAATATTGAGGTTTTGGGAAATTGAATTCACTTTCGAAAGCAATCATTTGCAAGAAAAACTTAAAAAGATGGAAAATTTACTCACGACAATTGTAAATCGCCATATGACGGATAAAAACAAATCTAAATGGAAAATGCTTTTCAATTTGGTTTCTCAAGATGAATCTTTGATAAATATTTTTACATGTGACAAAACTTCCAAATTAGGTCTGGCTATGATAGAATTTACTGCCAATCTCAAATTTCTCAACAATAACAATAAATTTTAATCTCAACTGTTATTACAATTGAATATTTTTCTAATACAAAATCTTGTTTGTTTTACTTTTTCAAGTAAATTGGAGAATTTCGAAATCATAATTATTTAAGAAGCTTGTAATTTAAAAATAATAAAATGTTTCCTCGTTTATTTTGTAGTTCTATTAATATTTTTGACTTCATGACTTCATCATCTAATTCTATAAAAGCAAGGAAACCAGATTTGCTTAATAAATTCACCAAACCCATCCCAGCCAACAGCCCTTCATCATTGACCTCACTACTATAGGGATCATTTAAATATCGTCTATTCCAACTCTAACCCGTGGTCGCGGATCTCAAACAATAATGTATCAGGACAGATGAAACATACCGACTGGTGGGTTACAGGTAACCAAACATTTTACCCTTTCGTGCTATTTCCAGCGTAACCCATAATACAAATAACATTTTCTCCGATTGATACCTGTTGAACGATCAATGTTGATGCTGTATCAAGATGGTGAGTGCTCGCAAAAAGTGAGCGCGCTACTTGCACTATAATTGTCGAGCACCAGATTGGGTCCACGGACTGCTGATAGAAGGCCTGTGTCCGATTTTCTCGGTCACTTCAGTTTCGGATCGTGTTGCCGAATGATCAGAGTTCATCCAGACATACGGTTTAACATAATAATAAATAGTAATTTTATTTATGTCACCGATACTATCGTAAAAGTTCATAGTGCATTAGCTGACTTTCTTGGGGTCGTTGTTAGAGGTGTTAGGATACGTTGACGTTCAAACCTACTCTTACATTCTAATCAAGCCAACAGGGAATGATTTTATGTTTTATTTAAGATGGTTTTAAATTATGAAATGAGTTTCGTGTTTTGATTTTCGATTTAATTCGAAGGGATCGACTTGGGAGTTGTTAAATAAGGGTCAATAAATTAAGAATCACTAAATTGAATTAAATTTCGCATGTTTAACTTAACGGTTAATAAATTCAGATTTAATAAATTAGGGGTTGATAACTTTAGAATTAGTAAATTGAAATTTTATAAATTTAATTTAAGTTTGTACATTTAAATTAAAGATTACTGGATTCAGGTCTATTAAATTAAAATTTATTAAATTTAGAATTTATAAATTAACATTTCATAAATTAAATTTAAGTTGGCCTTTTTCAACTACGGACCATCAAATCAAGGTTCAATAAATTAAACGTTGACAGGATAGGAATTTAATAAATTAAAATTAACGATTTAAATTGTGAGGAGTTAAAATTAAAATACTAAATTAAATTAGTTCATGATTAAAATTTGTAAAATTTTAATTGAAACTTAAATTATTTTAAGATATTAAAATTGAAATGATAATTGAAATTTTAAAATAAAATAATTTTTAATAAAACTGAAATTCAAGTATGAATGCGATGGTATGTTGATATTTGGTTGAAATTAAAATTTAGAAAATGTCCCAAGAATATTTGTTTATATAATCAGATTTAATGAAATATAATTTAATAGTCTTAGTAATTTATTTTGATGACCGAAGAATTAAATGTTATAGCTTCTAACATGGCGACCATTCCAACGGATCTGCTTATTGGAAGATTACTGCCAGAAAAATTCCACAGAGGAGATGACCTCGAATTATTTATCAAAGAATGTCAGAGGTTCTTTGAAATAACGAAGACACCAGTGAAGACCCAAATGGTACTAGTTATTACACTTCTGGACAGGACTTTGATTGAAGAATATGAAACCGCAGAAGGTAAAACCGTTGAACAGAAATTAAGAGCAGCTTTTCATCGACCAACGTCATTGATTGATGATTTAAGAGAAGCCTTGAACTACGAGCAAGGTAACGAATCAGCGGAAATATTTATAGAGAAAATATCAAAAATGACTAAAAAATTGGCCTCACACACTTGGAATGAGGAAGAAATTCAGAAATGTTTATTGACACATTGTGTAAGAGATAAAGAAGTCAGGAAAGAAATCGAAATGAAAGATCTCAAAACGGCGGAACAAATTAAAGAAACTATAAAGAAGATAGAAAAAGTTAACAAGGTTATTGAACAAGTAAACACGGTGAGATCAATACGACCTACAACTGGGGGAAGAACTTATAGAGATGTAGTACAAGTTGGAGCCACGAAGAGAGAAATCAACGAATGGAAACCAGAGACAAGAGTTAAAGTGATAGAATGCTGGACGTGTCAAAAACCGGGACACAGTAGCAGAGAATGTAATATAAAAAGAAGATTTCAATGTTATGCATGTGGTGTTGAAGGTCACATACGAAGAGAATGCCCAACAATCAAATGTCATAGATGCAATGCACGAGGACACAAAGGAAGAGAGTGCTACACAAATATGGAAAGACGAAATCAAGGAAGAGATCGAGACCAAACGAAGATGTCAGGAGGAAGAATTCAAAGAAATACCTATCAACAAAGGGAAGATATGTATCAATCAAGGAACGTACATCAAAGACAATGGGGAAACCAACAATATAACAGAAAAGATATTGCAGCTATCGAGTCTGATGATGAGATGATGAATACAAAACAGTCAAGCCAGCCAGACGAGTATAACAGGGAGAATGACCCAAACGAGCACGCTCCGTCAAACGGGACATTGATCGGAGCAATTTACTAAGTAATATTGATTTCAACCAAAGAATCAATGCTAACGGTATGTGTAATTTAAGTATGTATGATGATTGTATGATTGATAAAGATTGTAGTGTTTTTGAACGTGATATTAATAATAATAGTAGTGTAGAAATTAAAAAGTCGAATGATAAGGAAATTCAGAAAAAATTTAAAGAGGAGTGTAAAGTAAATGAATTAGTAAAACACGAGGAAAGAACTATAGAGAAAATTTACAAATTCCTCAAGAAAAAAAGAGACGTGTGTATTAATGAAATTGTAGAAGATACTAGAGAGCAGAATATTTTGTCAGTAGAAGAACAAAAAAGTCCAGTAATAACATATAATATAATGCAAGGTAGACCGAGTCCAACACTGGATATCCAAGGGCGGAAAGTAGATTGTTTATTGCATACAGGAGCGCGAATTAATGTGATGGCTAAATCTGTAATTGATCGATTAGAAAATATCGAAATATTAGAAACAAGGGAATCGCTAAGATGTGCAAACAACAGTAGATTAGAAACTATGGGTAAAATAAACATCAATGTTAAAATGGGCAGTATTGAAAGAAATGTAACATTCATTATAGTAAAGAATTTAATACCAAAAATTATTGGAGGAGTAGAACTACAAAGGTTATTTGGTATAGAATTGAAATGTATACTAGAAGAACATGGAAAACGTAGTGATTTCATTTGCGAAATAGAAGCTAGATTTGGGCGGATTATAACAGATGAAGAAAGATTACGTCATGCCATCGACGTTTTAAAAGTTACCGGAAATAAGAGACTGCTAGAAATATTTCAGGCAAATAAGAATGTTTTTATGGCAGATAAATGGGACATTGGGTGTACCAATCTGATAAAACATAAGATCATCACGAAAGGAGAGCCAATAATGATTAAACCGAGACGTCAGCCAATAAATTTGGAAAACAAGATTGAGGAAGCAATAAAAAATCTAGAAAACAACGGAATAATTAGGAAGTGTAATTCACCGTGGAACACACCTTTAGTTTGTGTATGGAAGAAAGAGAAAAAAGACATCAGGCTTTGTCTAGACTTCAGACAATTAAACAAGATAACAGAAAGACAAGCATTTCCAATGCCAAATGTAGATGAAATTTTAGACATCCTACACGGATCCAGATATTTTAGCTCAATCGACTTGGGAAATGCTTATTACCAAGTGAAGTTAGATAAAGAATCTCAAGAGAAAACAGCATTCTCAACAAAAGAAGGACAGTTCTGTTTTAACAGGATGCCGTTCGGTATTGCAGCGGCACCAGGAACATTTCAAGAATTAATGACGAAAGTATTGAAAGATTTGTGGAAAGATGGAGTGATGGTATATTTAGACGACATCCTAATATTCACAAAGACAGAAGAAGACCATTATAACATATTTGGAAAAGTCCTAGGGAAGATCGCAACAGCAGGACTAAGATTGAACCCCGAAAAATGTCAAATATTTAGAAAAGAAGTGAAGTTTCTCTGGGACACATAATAAATAAAGACGGCATACAAACAGATAATACTAAGATAGAAGCAATACAATCATTTCAAAAACCAAAATGTGTGAAGAATCTGAGGAGCTTTCTGGGTATCTGTAACTATTATCGACGGTTCATAAAAGACTATGCAAAGAAGGCAAGAGCACTAGAAAGCATATGCGGAAAAAACAATGAGAAAATAAGATGGACAGAGATGTGTGAAAAGGCTTTCAGGGAAATGAAAGAAGCATTGATAACCGCCCCAGTATTGGTATTTCCAGATTTCAGAAAAGAATTTATATTAGACACAGACGCGAGCTTCGATACTATTGGAGCAGTTCTTTCGCAAAAGGATGAAAAAGGACATGAACATGTCATTGCATATGTACTCGGTCTACCTTGCATTATATTATATGTTATTACTGGACTTTTTTGTTCTTCTACTGACAAAATATTCTGCTCTCTAGTATCTTCTACAATTTCATTAATACACACGTCTCTTTTTTTCTTGAGGAATTTGTAAATTTTCTCTATAGTTCTTTCCTCGTGTTTTACTAATTCATTTACTTTACACTCCTCTTTAAATTTTTTCTGAATTTCCTTATCATTCGACTTTTTAATTTCTACACTACTATTATTATTAATATCACGTTCAAAAACACTACAATCTTTATCAATCATACAATCATCATACATACTTAAATTACACATACCGTTAGCATTGATTCTTTGGTTGAAATCAATATTACTTNACAAAGACAGAAGAAGACCATTATAACATATTTGGAAAAGTCCTAGGGAAGATCGCAACAGCAGGACTAAGATTGAACCCCGAAAAATGTCAAATATTTAGAAAAGAAGTGAAGTTTCTCTGGGACACATAATAAATAAAGACGGCATACAAACAGATAATACTAAGATAGAAGCAATACAATCATTTCAAAAACCAAAATGTGTGAAGAATCTGAGGAGCTTTCTGGGTATCTGTAACTATTATCGACGGTTCATAAAAGACTATGCAAAGAAGGCAAGAGCACTAGAAAGCATATGCGGAAAAAACAATGAGAAAATAAGATGGACAGAGATGTGTGAAAAGGCTTTCAGGGAAATGAAAGAAGCATTGATAACCGCCCCAGTATTGGTATTTCCAGATTTCAGAAAAGAATTTATATTAGACACAGACGCGAGCTTCGATACTATTGGAGCAGTTCTTTCGCAAAAGGATGAAAAAGGACATGAACATGTCATTGGTTCACATGCGATGAGCAGCCACGAAAAAGGATACTGCATTACCAGAAAAGAATTATTGGCAATATACTATTTTTGTAAACATTTCAACCATTACTTATATGGTAAGAGATTCGTACTGAGAACGGACCATAAAGCTATTACGTTTATGGTAACAACGAAGAAACCAATAACTGCTCAATTCCAGACATGGATCAACTATTTAAGCAGCCTGGATATTAAAATGGAATACAGGAAAGGAACAAGCCATACAAACGCGGATATGCTATCCAGGAAAACATGCGGAACATGTGTACAGTGTATGATGGAACACGAAGACGCAAAAACCGGCAAAATTAAAACCAGAATATTAACAGTAACAGCAGAAGGCGGATATAACAAGTGGCAAAATGACAATATGGAGGTCCAAGAAATAAAGAATAAGTTAGAAAATAAAGATTGTAAGTTCATAATGGAAAACAACACGGTACTAACTAAGCAAGGTAAAATATGGATACCGTCAGATAATAGACAGAGGATGATAAAAGAAGTACATGTATTGCTGTGCCATGCAGGTGCACAGAAAGTAACAAAATATATCCAGAATAACTGCGACATGGAAAATTTAGCAACGGAAGTAAAAAAGGTAATTGAGAACTGCGAAAGATGTCAGAAAATGAAAACGATAACAACCAAGACAAAGGAGGAAACTCAAACAATAAAGAGTACAGAACCATTCGAGAAGATATATATGGATATATGTGGGCCATTGAAAGAAACGTTCAACAAAAAGAAATATATTTGCGGAATCATTGACCACTATAGTAAATACATCTCATTAACGGCCATAAACAAGCAAGACGAAAAAACAATTAGTGAGACGTTATTAAATAAATGGATATTAAAGTTTGGAGCTCCAAAAGAACTTCATGTAGATTGTGGGAAGAACTTTGAAGCAAGAAGTATAAAAGAACTAGCAAAGGCAGCTGGCATTGAATTAATTTTCTCAAGCCCATATCACCATAACACGAATGGTATTATTGAAAGGCAATTCAGAACAATCAGAGAGTATATTAACGCGTCATTGAATGAAGGAGGAAGGAAAAACTGGGCTGATATAGTGCCAGAAATAGAATATACGTTAAATGCAACAGTTCAAAAAACAACGGGAGTAAGCCCAGCAGAGATTATATTCGGGAGGAAAATCGACAGAATGAAATGGTACTCGAATAAAGAAATAAATAGGGAAGATATGGAAAAGAGAATAGAGGATCAAACACTAAAACCAAAAATAAGCAAAACAGTGAGAGATTTTGAAATGGAAGATGTGGTCTTGATCAAACAAGAAATTCGAAATAAAGACGATGCAAGGTGGGAAGGGCCGTACAAAGTGATAAAGAAAATACATGAACGGAGCTACTTACTTAAAGATCAAAATGGGAAGATGGTAGTCAGAAATGTTGAGAAGATCAAACATTTTAAAAAAGGGGGATGTGACGAGTTAAAATTAAAATACTAAATTAAATTAGTTCATGATTAAAATTTGTAAAATTTTAATTGAAACTTAAATTATTTTAAGATATTAAAATTGAAATGATAATTGAAATTTTAAAATAAAATAATTTTTAATAAAACTGAAATTCAAGTATGAATGCGATGGTATGTTGATATTTGGTTGAAATTAAAATTTAGAAAATGTCCCAAGAATATTTGTTTATATAATCAGATTTAATGAAATATAATTTTGGATTTAATAGTCTTAGTAATTTATTTTGATGACCGAAGAATTAAATGTTATAGCTTCTAACATAAATTATATTTGTTTGGTCAGACCATTTCATATTTTTGTTTGTTGTCAGATTAAATTATAATTAAAGAATATTGATGCAATTTTGATTAAGATAAATTGGACAATATTTCTTACCCACCGAACCCCGTTAGCTGGGATCGGAGCGTAATACTCGAGTCGTTACTCGAGTTCCTTACCTCCCCTCCGCAGATAATGGTAGTAAGTGGTGTCATCGACATTATTCAAGGTAATATAATTTATATTTACTCATTGGTCCATTTTAGTGATGGGGATTTTCCTTAATCTCCAATTATTCTGACTACAAACCTTCGATATATGGTGAAATATGGATTATGGAAATATCAAACTCTCGAAATCATATTAGAACAGGGGAAATTAATTGGCAAAATCAACACATGCTAAATTTTTGATATTACTTTTAAATTGCAAACAAGCTGCTAAATTGGTTTCGAAAAATGTACATGCCGATGATTAGTTGATGCTACTTTTGGACTAAATAAATGACATCGTAAAAATAGCGAAATTGATTGAAGGATCAAAACTTAGTGACATTTTGAAATGTTTGGTTGATTTTTTTATTAAATATGACATGCCTTTTCTTTGGATTATTATTATTATTGAAGATATTCAGATTTCGGATTAGGGGGTTGTGATTGGTTGATGTTGGGATGCAGGTATATATTGTTATTGATGTACGTAGATGTGATATAGATAGCAGGGTGAGGGGGTGTAGAGGGTATTACTAAATTTGGATTGATTACGTCACTGTAGTGTCGTTGGATACCAAAAATAGAATATGGGAATCCCAAAAATCGATAAATTAGTTTATAAATAGATAAAATAAAAATTAAATAAGTTATCTTAATTAATAAGAATAAAATTAGGGATTACCATGATTAATAATGGCAACTGATTCTACGACCATATGATTTATCAAATTTTTTTATGTAAGTTATGAACAGTATATAACTTGAACATCAGAGGGAATCAAAAAAGGGTTTTTAATTCATATATATTTTATAAGGTTATGGTCATTCTGTCACTTAGGGGTATCGACAAAATTTACAATTTTATAAATTTGGAAAACTAATCTATCAACTTTGTATTAAGGGATCTGATGTAGATTCTGATTTTAATATAACCGGGGTATCGATGGAAATTTTTATAATTTTGCAAAAATATTGTATATCAGATTTATATTGAGAATCTTAATGTTTGGGATGGCATTGTAGGGAAAAATCTAAACTGAAGTTTGCAAGTAGAATAGGTATATATTGTTGGGCTAGAACTGATTTCTAGACCCAAAAATCTAAATTGTGACTGAGGTGTGTTGGTACATAGCACGCAAATAGCAATAAGTTCAGTTAAATATAAAATACATCAAATAAACAATATTAATTAAGAAGAAAAACAGCAAAAATATAAACACAGAATTTAAATAAAATGATACAAATGCAAGAAGTATTGCAATAAAACTAACTCAAATATAACAAAGAAACATAAAAATTACAAAAAACAGACTCGAATAGTTTCGAAAGATAGTAAAACATTAAAATTCTAGAGGAAATTCCAGAACAATTCATAAGAATGGCGACATCCATCATAAAAGCCATATAGATCAATAAAAGTTAACAAAAATAAATAAATTAGTTATAAAAAAATAAAAATTTGGAAAATGAAATTAAGAAAAACATCATTAAAATAAAATTACCTTTAATTTAATATGGAATGTTCTGGAATCGTTCCAAATCCATCATGGAGGTAAATTTAGCAAAAATTAATTAAAGAATAAAAATTTAAAAATAAAAATTACGGCAATAAAATTGCCATTAAAATCATCAAAAATAGAAAATAGAAAATTCTAAAATATAAAGAATTCGGGTTTGTTTTAATGCATCAATACATACACGTGTACTTGTACACACAAAAATAGGTATATATACCAACGCATTTCAGTCACAAAAACACTCTTTATGCCAAATTATTTTTTGCAGTAAATTTATTTTGGAAAAACTATTCGATAGTAAGCTTTTGTTATTTTATATTATGTTGATGTTTAATAACCTCATTATAATTTATGTCACGATTTAATCTCTTTGTTTTTGTATTGAACGTAAAAGTGTTCAGAGACGTATTGATGTATCTGCGTCTCTATTCAGTCCTGCGTTCAGTTACGCAACCACAATTTAAAATAAGTAGCACGCAGCCATGCATTATATCTATTATAAATATTTTGTGTTCGGTCATCGGAGGTCGTCCACTCCATGGTTCTGCCATGGAGTTGTGTCGATAAAACCCCTCCGCTATGGCTCCAACTACTTATTATAGGTCGACAGCAATATGTTTCGACTCAACACAACAATAGGGCTTGTCAGAGCGGCCACAGTTGGGCCGTGTAAGCAAGCATTCTTCCCGACTTTGAATGCAGCACACAATTAAAATCACCATTACTTCACACTAGGATCATAATTGAGTAGATCTCAGACCCAAATTAAACACAACAATCGCAATTCAGTTAATGTAGTCGGTTAAAAACAACTCCACTTATGCGTTTGTCGAACATCATTATTAAATAAAATTTTGTAGAAATAAAAATTTGTAGAAATAACTAACCTCTCTTATTATCACTTATAAACGGTTATCAATAAAATGTTATTATTTTGGAAAACGTAATATTATCAATTATAAACTATTATCGATAAAATATTTTCAATTTATAAAAGAAAACTTTGTAAGTAAATATCTAATCAAACATAATTTTATATTATCAAATACAACATAGAGATGCTTGATACTAACTTGTGATCCAATTTATCCATCAATTATGAATTACAAGCGGGAATCTTATATAAAAATACAAATGATCTTATTGATAAATGATAAATCATACTTGAATTTATATATTAGGTCTAAACTAAAAGCCTAATCATTAAACTATAAAGTATATATTAGTTAAATTATAAATTATCACTATAAATTATATATAAAATATAAATTAAAAGTAACTAAACAATAAAGTATATATTAATTAAATTATAGATTATAACTATAAATTATATATAAAATATAAAATAAAAGTATGCTCTTATCATTAATCTATAAAGTACATATCAGTTAAATTATAAATTATAACTATAAATTATATATAAAAAATAAATTAAAAGTATACTTTAATCCTGAATTATAAAATATATAGTTAAATTCATCTTTAGATCCATCTTTAAATTTCACAGAAAAATCTTGAAACTAACAATATATATTTATTCAAAGAATTTATAAATAACAAGTTTTATTTAATTCACAAAAATCGCCAATTCCAAATTATAAAAAAAACAAGATATCCACGATAATCTACACACATCCTGATAGATCCATCTTTCTTCCCTACTATCACTAACGGGGCATTCCAAGGACTCTTGCAACACCGAATAACATTTGCTTTCATTAACTCTTTTATCAGTTTTTCAATCCTTTTCTCCATGTGCATCGGTTGACGTCGAGGATGTTGCATTATTGGGCCTCCTGTTATCCGCATCTCATGTCGAACTAAGTTTGTAAATCTCAGATCGAATTTCGATGCCATAAAAATTCCGCCGTATTCCCTGATCATTCCTTCAATATCTTTATTATTCTCACCTGCCATCGCCACTAGTGCTTTATTTATTTTTTCTTCATCAGTGTAAATTTTGTTTATCAATGACGTTTCTATATTATTGATTTTCATTAACTTTACTCCAAACTCTTTCATTCTATCAATGCCCCCTATGAATTCGGGTTTGATCTTTTTTACCACTACTACTGGGATTATTTTGGTCTTCGGATTCCATGTGGCCGGTATAGTCATGTATCCCATTGCTTCTTCACCTCCAGTTGAAAAAACTCCGCACAATAATATCATACTACGTTTAAGTTCTGGTTTGCCTATTTTCTCCCACAAATTCTTGCTCATGACTGTTACTGATCTCCAGAATCCCATAACATCTCTGTTTCGACATTATTCAACATTATTTTACTCCAATTTCTTCCATCTTTCGTCTGGTACATCTCTTCTTCTGCCTCGTCTCTTCGTCGTTCATTTCTTATTTCACAATTTATTGTCTTGACTCCACCGACGAAATGACACTCATGAAGTCGCTGATGTTTTTTCCGTATTCTCTCAATATAGTATATTTCTCAGGGACATTGTATCTATCTTCCATATTGCTGTGATCCATTCTGAAATCCTGGCTGTTCTCGGTGTAATCTCTTCTTTCAGATTTTGAATCTTCTTCTTCTATGCACACTATTCTTTGATATCGGTGTGGAACCTCTTTCCGTAACGAAAACCAATCTCGGAACCCGTGTCCTTCCTTGCCACATATCAGGCATTTATTTCCCAGTGGACCCTCATACCTTCTATGTCCCCTTTCGCCACAGCAAAAACAATCACCTACCGTTAATTTTGGGACCGATGCTTGTGGTAGTCCCCTACTTTCGTTGTACAGCCTCCTTGCAATATTCTTCATGGATATTGTTGGCAGCTTCCTTTCTGAGCTATTCGGGATTCTCGTATTTCTCAAGAATTGTTCTCTTGGAGATTGTTCTCGATGACCATGGTTATTTCCTTCGTATTGTATTGGTCCGTGTATAGGATGTGCGTCTCTTCTTGATCTGTGGTGACTAAATCGGTCTTCTGATAGTCTTCTTTGTGGTGATCTAGGCATGGGATCTTGGGTATTCTTTTGAATTCTCATCTTCCCTCCCTCAGTCACGCTAGCGTATGTTCTTTGACCGATTGCTTTAATAAATTCTGTTTTATGGTTTCCATTTTTGTTACTTTCTGAATTTACAACTTCAGCTAAAGCTTTTCTTAGTCGTATCTCAAAAGCTGCAAACCTTTCATCATCTTCCTGTTCCATAGCTGCCAATTCTCTGATTTTGTCAGTTATTGATTTTGTAATTGTGAACGTATTTAAGAACCACGCTTTGGCTTTTACATCTGTTGTTTCTGTTTCACTGACGTTTCCCCACAATGTCTTTGCATCTGCCACTAATAACACATCGAAAGTGCTTGTCAATCGTTGACCATTTGTCAGCAACCATTCTTCTATATCCCTGATTCATTCTTCAGCTTCTTTTAAACCTCGTCCATCATATCGTCTGATGTTCAGTGTGGGCATGTCTTGGCATGATTTCGGTAGGCATTCCATTAGCGATTTTGTCAATTTCGAAATGGCGTTGATATTTTGATTTTCGGCATGGTCGCCAGTTAAATCCATCTTTAGATCCATCTTTAAATTTCACAGAAAAATCTTGAAACTAACAATATATATTTATTCAAAGAATTTATAAATATACAAGTTTTATTTAATTCACAAAAACCGCCAATTCCAAATTATTAAAACAACAAGATATCTAACTTATATCTTAGCCAAATTATAAATTATAACTATAAAATATAAAGTAAAAGTTAAAGTATATATTGGACAAATTATAAATTGTGAGCTGGTATTATCATGTTACACCTTAAAATTGTGATTAGAGATTATAAATTCTAAATTTATATTATAAATTGTATCATAAAATTATTAGGAAAAATATAAATCACAATTGATCCTAAAAATATAAATTGTAAACTTAATCTCTTAAAAACGTAAGTCATAAACCATAAATTTAAATTATAATTTTGCAACAATATACTAAGGTAACTTATCTTAATATACTTCTAACTCAGATTATATTTAAAAATACAAATTGTAAATTCTATGAATGACCCGCCCCCTATAGGTGGCAATCTTATAGGAATATAAATTCACCATTTTTATTATTACCATTCTTACCATTATTATTAGTAGTAGTAGTATTATTACCATTAACATTAGCACCCTTATTATTATTATTATTATTATTATTATATTATTATAATAATTATCGTTAATTTATAAAATTAAAACTATAAACAATTTTGAGATTCCCCTATCTCTAAATTTAGTTTCAATGACCCTATCCTCCAATAAAATTAACGAAAACCACTAAAATCTATTTTTAGTAACAGCCCCCCCCTCAGAAGACGACGTCAAGATTATTAATATTAGTTATAAGTATATGTGGATGTATATATATATATATATATATATATATATATATATATATATATATATATATATATATATATATATATATATATATATATATATATATATATATATATGTGTGTGTGTGTGTAGGTGTATGTGTCTATATATGTGTATAAATCTACATAATAGCCTTATAAAGGTCTAATTTACCCCCAAGGTTATCGGATGATGGTATCATTTTAGCTGACTTAACTGCCCCAGAAAATAAAAGTTATACAAAACTTACATTAATAGTTTGGAATGGGTAATTAAAATTATTTAAATTATCAGTAAATCATTAAGACAAATTGTGCAAAATTATCAAAATACACTAAAAAACTTTATAAATTATCAATAAATTATAAGTGTATATTTTATATAAACTATAAAAAGGAATTATCAAAAGGAAATACCATGAAAGCAAAATTACCCGCAAGGAATCATATGACAATTCCTCAAAAACAGAATCAGCTTTCCCCGCCCGAGTAAAAATTTCCACCAAACGTAACTTAAAATTAAAATTTGTTGTTTATAAAATAATTTACCTCCGATCTGACAAAGGGTGATTACACCACGAGTACAACTGAGGGAGAAGTAAGTAACACGAGTAGCTAGGCTCGTCACTAATACTTGTCACCCCAGTGTACCCAAATTTAGTGGTAAATTACGGTGTACGGTCTAAATTCCTAAAATCATAAGAAAAATATAATATTAATTTTCGGATTACCATCTAGTGGTAAACAAGATATTTTAAATTAAAAAGAATAATTTAAACAAAGTTTTAAGTGTATACCATCAATTTTAGGATATATTTAGTTAAAACTATAAGATTTATTAAATTATCATTTTAATACATTTTAGGGAGATTGTAAAATTTTTCAATTAAAAATAAGTTCGTGAATTCTTATAGCTATTGCAGTTGGTTTTCTCTGGTTACATAACTTCGATAACAGAACGAACTAGTATGTTTGGGGAGTAGTCAGTGAAATTTTTGGGCTTAAAGACCCACCTCAGTCTGTGTAAGGTGTCCTGATTTTGATTTGTATTGCAGAAATGCCATACTCTAGCGACCACAGTGGAGAGGAAACAGACAGGCAGTTGGTCACGCGACTCCGGTCCAGGTACATCTGGTAGACCTGGATAATTACGGCCCGGTCATACGGAGTGGCCCCGAGCTCGATGCCCCAGCGTGGGTGAAAGCAGAGCCGCGGAACAATCTGTTGCAGGAGGCCTGCAACCAAGCGGCAATGGAAGTGGAGGCCGCCAAACTTCGGCTGAGGCGGATCGAGCTCCAGCTTCGGGCGGAAAACGAGGGAATTCCGCTGGAGGAGTTGGAAAACGCAGAAGCACTCCAATGGAAGCGTGGGAGGCCCCGAAAACATCCAGTGTGATCCAACAACAACTGTTACCTACAACTCGTAACGAAATTAATAACGTTTAACTTGTAGTATCAAACTGGTCCTTAAATTTTCTCTAGTTGCATTTTTCTTTATTATTCATGAAATGTCGTTTAATAAATTATTTTAGTATTGAATAGTTAGCTTTGTTTGTTGTAGTGCACTTTTACGTTCAGGCGACCTTATATCAATATACGGTTAATAATTTTGCTAGGCAATCAAACGAATTTTTCTTTTTCATGTATATGGATGTGAGTAATGAATTTTTACTAGTATTTTTTTAGTGTTTAAATTGTTCGAGAATTTGCGCAAAGACCGCTAGCAGGCCCAACAACAAGCCGAAGACTTCGAGGTCCGGGTCGAAAATCTCAAGGGGAAGTGCCGGGAATTCGAGGGCGCGGCAGAAATGAAGAAACGGGCGGCACAGATCCTGTAAATCCAGACCCAGACGGAGCAGGATGAAATCGAAATACGTGCGCTAAAATTACAGGTACGCACGCTGGAAGTCAAATTGAACGATAAGTTCATCAATGATACCCTCAAAGATCAGATTCGCTCATTACCCGTGGAACTGGCCGAGATCTACCCACCGGCTTCGTCAACCAAACCAAAACGCAAGCGGTTAGGGCGAAACACCCGAGAGAAACTGAAAAGAGCCTGGCTAGCAGAACAAGAAAAACTAGGAAAACCCGCATCAACTCCATCATCCTGATCGCGATTGAATGCATAAATTTTGATGTAGTGATGCACATGCTGTCGAGACTTGTTATAATTGAATAAATAGTTTCTTTCCAATCTAATGTACATGAGGTTGAGTTGTATGATTGTCAAGGACAGTGAAAGTAGTATAGGGGTGTTTGGAAAAACAATTTCGGTAGGGGACCTGAGTAATTCGGACACATATATATATATATGAAATTTGGGCTATTAACAAGTACATGGATTGTGGCTATTATACAATTCGGGGGTCTTTACGGGGAAAGGTGAATGTATTTTTATAAGATTATTTTGTATACATACATATACATATAATTTAAATTATTAATATTGACGTCGTTTTCTGGGGGGGGGGCTGTTACTAAAAATAGATTTTAGTGGTTTTCGATAATTTTATTGGAAGATAGGGCCGTTGAAGCTAAATTTATAGATAGGGGAATCCCAAAATCAATAATTTTGTTATAATTTTATTTTTATAAAATAAAGATAATTATTTTAATAATATAATAAAATTAGTGGGAGTGACTTGGTGTAAAATAATGAATATATAAAAAATGTAATAATAATAATAATAATAATAATAATGATAATAGTAATAATAATAATAAGAGTGATAATACTAATGGTAATAATGCTAATAATAATAATAATATTAATAATGATGATAATAATAAATGTAAATTTATATTTTTATAAGACTACCACACATATACAGCTTGGGGGGGGGTCATTTACGAAAAATTATGAAATTATATTTTTAAAGGAAATATAATTTAACTCTATATGAATATGATCTAATTCAGTATACCTAAGCAATAGTTAATGGCTACATGATTTGAGAAGGGTCATTTATGAAAATTTACAATTTATATTTTTAAATATAATATAAGTTAAATATATATTAAGATAAGCTAATTTAGTATATCTAGGTAATGGATAATGACTGTATGATTTTGAGGGGGGTCATTCATAAAAATTTACAATTTATATTTTTAAATATAATATATGCAATACGATGGCACCTATAAAATCGTCAGATTTCTATCACCTCATCGAGTCGAACTACATTTACAAGAAGGAACGAAAGAAAGAAGAATCGAGTGGCTGAAGAAGTGGAAAAATTCTTAAGAATGGGAGAGTTAGATATCTGAATTTGTTTTAATAAGTGAGTTGGCACGTTTTTGTGAAAAATTAAAACCTATTGTATAATAATAAATTTACATCAAATTTGAATATTCTTAAACCCGAAGTTGGATGTAACTAATTTTAAATTATTTTATTCATCTTCGTCTTTTAATTTTCCAACAGTATTCACTTTTCTTTTAGAAAAATATTGAATTTTTCAATTTTGAGTTTTTAATTAACTTTTAATTAATTTTCTGTAATTAGGTATAACGCCAAAAATTTCTTGAATGAATTAAACATTTCGACATCCATGTCTACACAAACAATTTTTGTGTCAAAGAAAAATGATATTTATACAGAAATGTTTTTTAAAAAAATAATTGGTTGATTTCTGACTCCTCTTGTTCTTTAATCAATAGAATATAATCACCAATAAAAACGAGAGATTAAGAAAAATGTATTTTCAAAATTGATAATTTTGGTGAATAAATTTTATTAAAAATAGAGAATTTTGAAAATTAATATTCACCAATTTAAACTCCATCAAATAATCTATAAACCCATTTTGATTTTTTTCTAATTTATTTCAAAGCGAATTTTATTATCCATAATGTTGAAGAACAAAATTGCAAATCTTCGTAAAGTCACGAGTTTGAGATCGGCTATCCTGAGTGCCTACTTCTACACCTTAATGACAAACCACAACATCAAGTCCATAAGAAATGGAATGAAGGTTCTAATAATATATTGGTACTTTGAAATAGTATCGTGTCATATATCTGAGAGAGGAGTTATATTCCGGCCAATTCTTGCGTTAATTGCTTTTTGTATATTTTTTCTCATATATGTGATAACAATCAGGGTTAAGAAAACAAATACAATGACGCGTTTAGCATCATTAATGGTAATTCTTTGTATGGCTTATACAGTGGTTCTTGGAACTGATATACTGGAAATAATGGAGATCCACTATTCTTTGTCTCTTCTGATAATATTAATGATGTATACGTTGTTTCGATTTAAGTTTCTCATTACTATTCTCCTAAGCATTGTTTATATATTAATATTTGTTTCAATTGGAAACTACCGGCTGAAATTTGTTGAAAACATAAACATGACGGCGTACTATGCGGCTCCTTTGGAAATATCAAGAACAATGAAAATTGAAATTAAAAATCATCATTATTTTATCGCGGCACAATGTGCTCTTTTTTTTCTCGCCTACGTTACCGGATTGTATTTGCGGTGCTTTAATTCAATTCGACGTAAATCAGCTTTCTTAAAATTGGCTCAAAACGCCCAGGCAAGGATGAAGATGCAGTCGGCGATCCAAGTCCAAATATACTGGATAGAAGCCATTATGCCGAGTTCTGTGAAAGATCAGTTTCTAAAACGAATCCGAAATAATGACATGTTTAATTTGGTGTATTGTCAAAATTTTGATAATGTCAGTATTTTGTTTGCGGATATTGTCGGATTTACAAATATGAGTGCTAATAAAACAGCGGCAAAGTTGGTTTATTTATTAAATGATTTATATAATAGATTTGATGAACAAGGACGACAGACGAATTGCGAGAAAATAGGAACTCTTGGAGATTGTTATTATTGTGTTTCCGGATGTCCGATTCCCAGAATAGATCATGCAATAAATTGTGTGGAAATGGGTTTGGGAATGTGCAGAGTGATAATGAAATTCAATAAAGACCACAAAGAAAAGGTTAATATGCGTGTTGGAATCCACAGTGGAAGGGTAATAGCAGCCATAATAGGAAATCATCGGTTTAGGTTTGATGTATTTTCAAATGATGTAGTAATTGCAAACTCTTTGGAATCTAGTGGGAAACCTGGATTAGTCCACATTTCAGAGGACACATATGTACTTGTTCGTCACGCCTATGCTGTCGATGAAGGTGAGATTTTAGAAATAAAGAAGGAAGAAATTCATGGGATTTCTGGAATGATGCAGAAAATCGTTCCAATGAGCACATACTTTGTCATTCCTGATAGCGTACCTTACAAGTTGAAAATTAAAGACAGGGCTGTACATGATTTCAACGTTTCCAATAAGACTATTAAAATTTCTAAAGATACGAAACAATTGTTACTCAAAGATCCAAAAGCTGAATCATACAAACGCAAAGACGCTAAACTGAAAGAAGACTTAAAAGTCGTCCAAATGCTTCAGGAAGACCCAGAGAGATCCATTGAATTTTTCAAAAGTCCCCCCATTCATAATTTTACCCAAACATTTAAAGATAGAGAAATTGAATACCAGTATTTATACCACACCACAGATCAGATTGAACCTTTGAAGATTGATACGATTAAAGTTGCGACTTTCGTAGATTCGATTGCGAGTTTGATATACACTACGATAATTCTTTTTATATCCCTACTTATGATACCTGACAATGTGAGGTTCAAATTATATTCACCTTTGATATACGGAAGTGGGTTTATATTTACTTTTATTGTTGCTTATATTTCTTTTTTTTACAAAAGTCAAATTCGCAATCCTGTCGCAAGACTATTTTACACTTTTTGGAGTCATCCATTATCTAGACTTTTCTTAAGTGTATATATTTCTTCGTTACCAAGTCTTTTGGTTCTATCCTTTTTCGACAAAGATGTTTTGCATGGTCATTATCAATTCATGATAGCCTATTTATCTTTGACAATTTTTGCTCTTATTGGCAATACGATATGTACAGCATCAATGAGTCTGATAAAACATATAACAACATTGAGTTTTGCAATGATTCCAATAATTTTAGTGGTATTTGAGCCTTTTGAAATGGAAGCAAAGGTTGATGAATTACCTTTCAATTGTAGTATTCTATTAAAAAACAAAGTTGATTTCAGCAAGGTTCGTATGCAATGTAATTTTACGTTCCAACTTCTTAGCGTTTGTCTTGTAATTTACTATTTAACGAGAGAAAATGAAAAAACAACGAGAATAAATTTTTATGCCACTCGTGAAGCGGATATTCGAAATGCTGAGGCTATTCGGGCAAAGAAAATCGCCGAAAGTCTTCTTTATAACATTATTCCAAAGCATGTGTTTGCAGAAATTTCAGCAAAGAAAACTCAGGAAAAAGAAATGTCATTCACTTATGCTCATGCTTTTGCAAATGCTGGGGTTGTTTTTGCGTGCATTAGTAACTTTTTCTCATCATATTATCGAGAAGATTACAAAGGAGGAGAGGTGGCTTTGAAGTTGCTGCACACAATTATTTGCACCTTTGATAATTTACTCCACAAACCAGCGTATTCTTTGCTGGAGAAGATTAAAACAATTAATGACTGTTACATGATCGCTTCGGGCATAAACGTCGACAGCAGTTTATTGAAAGATGATGAACACCTTATTGCTTTAATGACATTTGCGTTGGATATGCATTACCATTTAAAGTTATTCAACGAGCAGAATATTGTTGGAAAAAATACTTTCTATTTGAAGATTGGTTTTAATTATGGTCCGGTTACAGCAGGAATTATTGGAACAACAAAACCACTTTATGACATTTGGGGAGATACAGTGAATGTTGCAAGTCGGATGTATAGCACATCACCACCTGGTAGTACAATACAGGTGCCAGATTATGTTTCTGCAAAGTTGAAGGAATTCTTTCAATTTAAATATCGAGGCTTTGTTTCTGTCAAAGGAAAAGGTGAAATGATAACTTATCTAGTGATTCGAGCATATGATAAGTCATTCAAACTCAAAGAAAATGTTGCCTCTACATTATCACGTAAGATATATGTAATTATAAAATTTTATTAAAAATTCTTAAAAAGTCAAATCTATTATTTTGACAGTTGATGGAATATTTTCAATTTTTGTTTTCTTTACTTTTAATGAGCATTTCATGGGCCCCTAAACAATTGTTAATCGTACAGAGCATAAAATTGCAGATGACGTTTTATTTGACGTAGTAGTCTGTGGCCCGTGCGTGTGTTCTATAGTACACAAATGATACGCATGGTTTCAGTTTCAGTAATCATATTTATTAAATATAACAGTTTTTAATTCCAGCATTAAAAAAACTCAAAACTTTATTTGGTTTATTTTTGAATATTGATACCGATATTGATCTAACTACTTGTTGATGTTCGTTCAATTTATTCTGATGGAATTCAGATGCTTGAACTTTAAACTGGTTGTAGTTAAGAGTCACTAATATTGTATTTAAATATATAACAAATCAAATCCGGGCCCTTGGGCATTTGCACCTCCAGACCCTTTCTCGGTGGGCCTGACCATAAGAACAAATGAAAAAATACGTTTGTCATACTTGAAGGCATGACAATTTTGTATATTTCGACAATATAAAGTAGTGAAAGAGAGAGGAAACTTCATAACTCATTTTTAAAAGTATTTTTTTTATTAAAAATGAAATATTTACAGTTACATGTTTCTAGTTTTGTAAACAAACTATCCCAATTTTTTATTATTCTATTGTGATTTCATTTGTTTATTATTATTTTTTTCAACTCAAACACTTTCAAACAATTGTATTTATTTAGATAAATAAATTTTATTACTCTATTCAAAATGGAATCTCAAGAATGAATGAAGTTCAAAACTGTAAAAGGTTATAATCAACACATTGACCCCTTAACTTTGTGATGACTATATGTACATATTTTTTGAATAAATAATTTCATTAAATTTTATTTTCTATTCAAAATTTATTAAATTTTCATTAATTTATTTAAATGTTAATAATAAATTGTTTTATTTTTATTTAATAATGTTTATTTTATAATTTAATTATTAAATATTTAAAATAAATTTTGATTAAAATTTAATAATATGGTTATGGTTATTTCAAATCTAAATTATTATTAACACTAGATTTATGGACTGAGCCAATTTGACTCATTTAAAATTCTATTGCGACATATATATAATACTGATTTATTATTTTTTGAATACCTATGTTGGTTTTTAGATACGTCATGAAATATAGGTGAATATTAATTACTTTCCTCTACCGACTCCCTCATTTCGCATATTGAATTGGGTATACCTATTTTTACGGCCATTTTTATCCGTAAATCTAGTGTTAATTAAAATATAAAATTAATTGTAATCAAATTATGAGGAAGTTGATAGATTCTTAAAGATTTTATTAGGAATTTTGTTAAATTTAAAAAAAATATTTTTATTGAAAAATATTTTAAAAGGAAGACAGAAATTTGTTTAAATTACAAAAATAAGAAAGAGAAGTTTTTGACTGTAAAATTTATTGAATAAAATTTATGGAATTATTTAGTGATTTGCAAACAGATATTAATGTTGTAACGGATGAGAATCCTAATACAAATTAAACTAAAACACTAATAAATTCGAAATTAACACAATAAAATGAAATATTAACAGTAAAACATTTCAAGGTCACACTAGTAGATCAAATACTCTATTTGTGTTAAAATAAAGTAATATTGAATCTTCTCTAAACATTTCCACAAACATTTCTATGTCTAATAAGCTGCCATCATCTGTATCCCCTGAAAGGAATATTCTGACTTTCTAAAAATATAACTGTTTCCACATCAGTTGTTAAATGCTGACATATTTCTAAAACTTGTCGAAGCTGTTGAATATTTACTATGTTTATAATATTTATTGTTGATTCATTATAGCTCTACAAGAGATACATTCCTGCTTCAACAGCTTCCTTGTGGCATTTTGCTTTCTCATGTATTTGTTGGGTATTTTGTGGAAGTCAGTATCACTGTCTGACTCCTTAATGTCCTTTAATTAAGCAAATCGAACAACCCAACACAATAATATTTATTCGAAATCACCACAATTAAACTTTTATTTATTACACACTTTAACAGAACAATTTCAATTTCTTTTATTTTTATTTAATATTTTTATTTACTTTAAATTATTATTTATTTTAAATTATTATTGTAGTAGGTAGTTAGTAGCCCCCCGCAGCAACCCATGGGAAAAATGTTGCTGCTTGTAATTGAAAATTATGTAATTGAAAATTTCTAACTATAGTGAGGGGGTGGTCTCCTTGAACCTGATAATTTAAATACAAATATCAGTCTACATTAAAAAGCATTAATATTTATGACTATNTATTATGTAGAAGAGAGGACAATATTGAAATTTCTATCCTCCAGAAAAGATCTTAAATGAAAATAAAACAAAACTGCCCGAATTTTATTCAGGAACAGTGACAAGATGTAAATCTCTTTGTAACTAAAAATTAAATTTGTTGAAAATACTAAATAATAAAATTAAATAATTATTAGAGTGAGCAAAATTAAGGAGGAGTGTATAAAATGGAGGATGTATTCTGAGAGACTGGGGTGAATAAAGGAAATTGAAAATGAGAAAATAATAAAATTAAACAATGAAATAATGCAGTTAATTAACAAGTAAAATTAATTTTCCTTTCTTTTCATTTATTTTTAACTATGGGTCAATGGTTTATATTTAACCGAAATTTTCAATACTTGAAAAATTCAGTGCCGAAAATTTGTGTCAAATAGATAGCACCAGATTTGTTATGTAGTCTATCTACATTTCAATAATATGCAAAATATTCAGCAAATACCGGTGGAAATTCAAAAAAGGAGTTCAGATGAAATAAAATTTGTGGCTTCCCAAGGGTAGATAAAACTTACTACGTTTAATACCGGGTTTTCCGAAAGAGTCTATTTTCGGAAAAAAAGTATTTTACGGTATATAAAATTTTTCCAAAAACAAGCCTTGGGTTTAAAAATATTAAATAACCAAATTTTTTATAAGTTCTATTCATTAATTAATATTAAATTAAAATTATATTTATTAGAAAGCTTGACTATGAATCAGTAAATATATCGATGTTTTTGATATTCACGAATTTTCGGCACTGCCTTTTCAAGTGAATTTTCAAGTGGGAACAATTTTAATGGAATGATTAATAGCGTGGTCAGATTTTATTAACCCTTTAGTAATTTAGTAATCAATTTAGTAATTTAGTATTAATTTAGTAATCAATATAGTAATTTTTTTTCTTCACCGTACATCTACAGTAATAATTTTGGTAAAGAAAATAAGACAAATTGTGTACCACATATGATGCGCAAGTGTATCAATTTAAACGTTTGTGCATCATATGTGATGCACGGGACAGTCAAAGGGTTAAAATTACAAAGTCGAAGTGGCTATAATTTTTAATTTTTTATTTATAATTTTTTATTATAATTTTTATTTTTTAATTTTTAGTTTATTATAATTGTTTATTTTTATTTTTCATTTTTTATTACTGTAACTTGTAATGATTTTAATAAAACTTAAGAGAACGGACTTCATCTTCTTTTCTGTTATTGAAAAGAGCTTCTAAGAACAGCGAAGAGTTACATTGTAGGTCAGATAATGTTGATCTGTAATGGGAAATATTAATAAAGTACACAAATATGCATTTGTAGATCAAAAATAAAACAGTTAAAATATTAATAAGCTACTTTGATAAAATTCAGATTTTAGTATAAACTTCGTAAATAATTATTAATATTGATATATTATATAACCAAATTATAGAAATAATAAAATATAATTACTTGAATTACTGGTCGACAATCGCAGGATATTGTTCCAACAAAAACTGCTGGTTTATCAAGTTTTGCTGTAACATTTGTTAAATTATCAACAATTTTCGGAAGTTTAGGATATTTTTCTAAAATTGAGTATTATTATTATTATTATTATTATTATTATTATTATTATTATTATTATTATTATTATTATTATTATTATTATTATTATTATTATTATTATTATTATTATTATTATTGAGGATATCTAAATAATAAAAATTGAATAATTATTGTTAGATTAAATAAAATTATTAAGGGATGTATACAATAAAAGGTGTGTTGCTCAACAATCCTGCAGAGTAGGAGCGAGTAGAAGAAATGAGAAAACAAAAGAAAATGGTAAAGAAGTGGTAAAATCAATCAATCAAATAATAAAATATGGCAAGGTCATTTTCATTATAAAGTACATAGGAAAAATGAGAAAACAATAACATAAACAAAGTCAAAATTAAATTTTCATATCTCGACAGCTTGTTTGAGATAAAGAAAAGGAATCACCTGGGAATTCGTGAGATGATGATTTGGAGATGACCAACAAGGAATGTCATTATCATCAAGTGTTATTAGATTATAAATTATAAAAGGAAATATAGTTTAAATGAAAACAGAAGTGTTAGAGTACGGAATTTATGGAAGACATAACTTGTGAAAAAGAAAACAAGACAGATTTTGTAAAGGCAATAAGAAAATAGAACATAAGTAAAACCCAAAGTAAATTACAAGGTTACCGGAGAAGCTATTTAAAGAAATTAAAGTTAATGAATAAATTCGAGTCAAAGCTAAGAAAGTAACTAGGTCAAATTTACCGATTATTCAAACCAAAAACAGTGGTCAAAGGATTGTGAGTTCCAAGTTGTATTGTAAACGTGCTATACCTCCAGAGGCTGTAATAAGCACTCAATTTGTCATTGAAACAGATAATTCTTTGTGTCGCTGTAAATTAATAGTCAATTGTGTTAATTAATAAATTTTAAATTGTCTGGAGCTCATTAGTGAGATCAATAAGTGATAATATTTAAAACCACCAACAGCCCCAACATTATTATTATTATTATTATTATTATTTTATTATTATTATTATTATTATTATTATTATTATTATTATTATTATTATTATTATTATTATTATTATTATTATTATTATTATTATTATTATTATTACTGTTAATATGTTTAATTAAACTATCTAAGTCCCGGCTCATTAATTTTCCAATATAATAATGAAATTGAAAATACTTTATTTGTTTTAATTGATAAACTGAAAACATCAGTTCCAAACTATTTAATGAATCCTAACAATATAAAATGAGCCCATTATCTAATTTCATAAATCAAATGAGTGGCGACATAGGCCAACGTAAATTTCCAGAAAAAATCTATCAATTTTAGGAAGATATTTAATGGATTCCAATTTATATGGCTTCTTTCTTTTTCGTTTCTTTATGTTGAAAATAACTTTTTATAAAAAAATATAATAATACATCTTAATTTTGATTTTATTTGGAAATTGCTGAATTTAAACGAAATTTATTTTTAATAGGACTTTTAGAAAAGTAAATAAGATTCATGTTTTATAGATTAATAATGAGAAACGGATTCTAAACTACCAAGAAAAAGCTTATGTATACAAGTAACATGTGCGCAATGAATAAATGCGCAATAATCAGCGAATAAGAATTCATTGATATCATACCTTTTACAATTAAAGTATAAGTATAGGAAATTTCTCCTAACTGATTATACACTTTACATGTGTATTGGCCGGCATATTCTAATTTGATGTTATTTATTCGCAAAATCGGCTGACGAATACTGGTAATATTATCAATCCAATCTGCGGACGATTTGCCTTTCATCCACAAGTATTCTGGATGAGGGTCCCCTGCTGCAAAACAGTTGAATTGAACCGATGATCCGACATCTTTAACTACTTTATGGTAGGTTAATTCATTTTGCATCAGTGAATTGAGGAAGCACGGTTCTGATTTTGATATTTCGTTACACGAAAAAGAATTGTGTCAATTAGAAACTTACTATATTTTTGTTTGGTGATTGACGCCGCTGGTATATGGCAGAATTTTTCATCTTAATCAAATAATCCCAATAAATATTGTAGGTTTAATTTAACAAAATAAAAATTAATATTTACATATTTTTTTCGGAATAAAATCTAATCTAATATATAAAGATGAAAGTTTGTTTGTTTGTTACCATAGAATTGTACCCACCGTTGGACGTAGGGTGCTGAAATTTTGCATGTGACCCTTATTTGACTCGGAAGAGGTCATAGGCTATTTATTTTTATTTTTTTCATTTTTTACCGGCTGGGTGCTGTTTTAAGTTTTACATTTAATTAGAAATATTTTTTTCATAAAATTTAAGATTTTTAGAGTTACATGTACTTTTTTTTAATTAAATTTTAATGTATTTTTTAAATTATTTTTTTTTAATGAATGAATTGAAATAAATTTCTTTACTTTGAATCTGTTTACTATTTTTTATATCGTGCAACGCCGGGTACCCCAGCTAGTTTTTTATAAAAAAAATTTTTAAAAGCCAAAATAGGAGAAAACAGATATTTTAACTCTTAAAAACAGATTTTGGTCAAAATTTGTTAGAATAGAGAAACTTTGAAAATAAACTCGAAAATAATTTATAGAATAATTTTGACAAATTATTCACTAATCTTATTTAAAATAGAGGAATTTTCCAAAAAGATAATAAAAAATTAAAGAATAGTCTATGCCAGTGGTTCTCAACCCGTATTCCGCGATGACATTTTATCTTTAAATTAGCATTTAAGATAGATATCATCAAAAACTTCAATTAATTTTTTTATAAGATGATTCAGTAAGAAAGCCGTTACACAGATATATAAACATACAAATATAAAAATGTTTTTATTGCTTGTTATTGTTGCTCGTGGTATTTTCTTTGCTTATAAGAAGGCATTGTTTACGTTTACGACAGATTTATAGTAATTAGTGATTGGTCACTCATTGTGGGCAAGTATTTTTTGTCAGTGTTCCGCGAAAAAAAAGTCATGTGAATGGTGTTCCGCGCTTTTATATTAATTGAGAACCACTGGTCTATGCAGTGACTAGCAAACAGTTTATTTATAAAAATCTTTTATGGAAATATTATAAAAAATAACAGAAAAAAACTGAAAAATATAACATGAATATGTCATATATTATAGTCATGAAATAATATTTACTTCGTATAACTTGAATACAAATCACAATAATTCTATATAATACGATAAAAACACAAAAAAGTTTATGATAAGATTATAATAAAATTACTCAAGTTTAGTATCCAACAGAGAATAATAATTATCTCAAAAACAACACAACTTCACGAAACACATGTTTGGTCTCTCTTCCCCCACCCTGCGCAATATTAAAACAAAAAAGGTCTGTATATCACAGACAATGTCGTAAATGCGAGGCGACAAAGTTTGCTACCGCGTCCAAAGGTAACGTTTTTTACAAGCCATGGACTATAGTCGATTTATGCGTCCAAGAGGAAAAAAAATTCGGGCAACTTTTGATTAACTTGAAAAAGGCAGTGCTGAAAATTTCGTGAGTATCAAAAATTATTATTATTATTATTATTATTATATTATTATTATTATTATTATTATTATTATTATTATTATTATTATTATTATTATTATTATTATTATTATTATAAAGTAATTTTTTTAATTATATTTCATCGAATAATAAATAGTTTTATCCAACAATTATCAGTAGTGTAATTGACTTTAATTTTAGATTTGCTAGAACAGGTTCCTCGATAAACAATCAAATGACAGTCGACAATTATAATGCCAATTGTGAGGCAAAGTAAGTAATTGAGATTTAATTGACAGAATATAAAATGACTTATTAACTCAGACTCCGCCTCTTTTTGTCTGGACTCCAGTGACTTGCAATTTAAACAATAATTGTAATCATATTATATTTGTTATTTGAAACCAATTTTGACGCAAATTGCAAAGTTATGCGTACTGAAATGTCGTGTCAATCAAAATGTTAAAATTATCCGAAAAAATACTTAACAACAGTTTGTGAATTTTTTTATATTAAAAAATTATACATCGATTATGTTTATATTCATTTCATACATTCCTATGTCTACATTCTATGTCTATTGTATGTTCCTTATAAAATAATGTCAAGAATATTATAAATTTAGCTAAAAGTTCAAAGTTAAAAGGTAAAACCAATAATTACAAATGCCCTTGACATGATATAATAATATTAATAGTTATTTATTATTATTATTATTATTATTATTATTATTATTATTATTATTATTATTATTATTATTATTATTATTATTATTATTATTATTATTATTATTATTATTATTATTATTATTATGTGTATCTAACTAAAATTATAGTTATATCATTGTATGTTTCAATTTGACATAAATTTCCAAATTATGTTATATTTTTTAATTCGATAAAAGAAGATATCTTATTTATGAATCATATGTCATATAAAATACTTTTTGTTAAGAAATGTTCTCTAACTCGAAATGACAGTTTTTAGACCTTGCCAAAATAGGAGAAATGTTATTGAAATAAAAATTATAATAATCTAAAATTTTAATTTTTTTTCGACTCTAAGACAAAACTTTTAATTTTACTAGAAATGGAAAAATATATGGTAATGTATTCACAACATATTGCAAAAAATATCTATTTGAAGAAAATAAGATTTTCAAGAGTCAGTGTTAAGAATAAGACCCAGTTTGTTAATGTAATATTTATTTAAATCCATACATACTTTGGAAAGACTTTTCATCATCACTGTATTCGAGCTCGTGAGCATTATAGACCGAAGACATTGACCAATATTAGTGAGCGTAAGGGTTGTACAAGAAAAATATGCATGTCTTATTTTAAAATTATATTAAAAAATTTCAATAATAATTTGAAAAGTGTAATTTGTGAAGCCCGTTTATAAAGTCTCTGGGTCCAATAATTAATGTGCAAATGTTTAAAATGTTCTTAAATAGTTTTAGATTATTAAATTAAATAATTTTTAAATTTAAATGTTTAAATTAAAAATTATACTAAAATAAAATTATAATTAATATATTTTAAAATCTTTTGATATATTTGTGACAAATCAAAAAAGATTTATTATTTAAATTATAATTTGAAAAATATTTTTATTAAAAAGATACAATTAATAAAAATTGTTTATAAAATCTATAATTTCTATAGTTATCCTACTTGACGATGAAACTGTCGAAATATATTGTAAAACGATTTTTCTAGTGGCGCTTTCTTATAATTAAATCATTGGACATGTATGCTTAATTATATATTATTATTAATTCAATTATTATAAAAATTTCTATTGATTTTCACTTCTGATTTCTTTTCATTTTCAATTGACATTATATTATTATTTGATTTTTTAAAATTTTCAAACTTTCAAATCATAGTTTAGAAAAAATTTTACACTTATATTTAAACACCACAATTAATGTTTTATTTTCTTTACAATTATTAATTTTAATATTTCATCGTTTTCTTCAGTGAATTGTATCCATTATTATTATTTATAATTTTTTTATTACTTTTTATATTTTAATAAATTACATTGATTTAACCATATAATTGTTAATCAGTATTTAACATTTACATTTCTTTTATGAATATAAAATGCCTTAACTCCCTCTCCCCGCCTATTCTTTATGTTTCATTTATAGAAAGCTTAATTGCAAAATATTTTTAAATTTAAATGCGCAAAATGGTCTAATAAATTCTGTCAATATCCTTTTGAACCCTCTTTCAAATTTGTTAACAAAATATGCTCATCGCTAAATTTAAATGCTGGCTACTTATATTTGTTTGGATGCGAATTCCATTAATCTGCATAAATAAATCTCTGTCCATATAATTAACCGACAAATCAACCGAATGGACATTGAACTTTATGCCACTAGACTGCACGTCTTTAATATTCTTGTTTTTCCATTACAAGGGAATACGATGAAAAATTAGAAACATAAATTATCCCTGATTCATTATGTAGACGACAGTTTAATAATCTCTAAGATTTCCTATACAACCACTCCAACAGCTTGTTGACCGCCTCTCTTAATAAAACAAATAAATCATTAATTAACATTGAATTACATAAATATCATTATGAATTTGGCAAGTGTTGCGATATCTCTATTTATACAATCAGATAAGAATAAGTTTATATTTGGATCTGGTAAATAAATTCAAGAGATATTCGGTTTTATCGAAAGATATCACCAATTTGAAGACGACTGTCTGTCAATCAAGCGAGTCATAGTTGAAAATGTCAATTGTGCAACATGGCTTGCTATAAACTATCAATCATATTGTTTATAAATTGGTATTGTCAGAAATTATAATAACCAAATTCATCACTACTAATTAATTTCATCAACATAATAATAATAATAATAATAATAATAATAATAATAATAATAATAATAATAATAATAATAATAATAATAATAATAATAATAATAATAATAATAATAATAATAATAACATAAAATGATGATTAGTTAGTAGCAGTATTAATTAAATTTTAAAACATTTAATTGATAATTTAAGCCCTTTTCTGCGAATAATTTATTTAATACAAATGACAGAATTAATTGAAATTGACAAGGGCTATCTTATAGTCGAAAATTTTTTCATTTGTATTAAATATATTATTTGCAGCAAAAGACTTAAATTATCGTTTAATTGTTTTAAAATAATAATAATAATAATAATAATAATAATAATAATAATAATAATAATAATAATAATAATAATAATAATAATAATTTGATTAAATGAAATTGATAAAAAAAATAAAAATATTTTTTGATTTAAGATCAAAATTAAATCATAAAATTTATAATAAAAAATATAAAATTTTAAATTACTTGAGGTTTATAAAAGGTTTTACCTTTTTATTAAAAGTTATTATTAAAATTTAAAAACAATTGTATTTTAATTTTGCTTTTAGAGGTTCTTAATTTTGTATTTACTTAAATTTAATCTAATTACAATTGTTTATATTTAAAAAATTTTAAAAGCATCTTTAATAAATTCACAAATTTTACATCAAAGTCAATAATACATCAGACTGGCGCTTTCAATGAGTTCTTCTTTAATGTTAATTTTTGGATAAGAATTACTTCTTTAAATCTAAGATTTTTTTGAATATTGTCATGTGTTGAGATTTTAATTGAAAAATACTCGATTGACATTATTAGAGATGTCTGTTTACCTAATATTTTTTTAGAAGGATCCTTTTGTGCAAGTTTCTGAGTGTACTTCCAATGTATATTTCTTTGCATAAACTTGCATGTAATACGGATAGATAATATTTTAGTCAATGATGAATGAAATATTAAGATAAAAATATTTCTTTTGTTTTAGTGTTGTATTGTCTTTTTTGATTTGAATTCATGCTTTCAATGTCATTATTTTTAATAATAACAATAACAATAACAACAACAACAATAACAATAATAATAATAATAATAATAATAATAATAATAATAATAATAATAATAATAATAATAATAATAATAATAATAATAATAATAATAATAATGGTAAGTTTAATAATAATAATTATAGTAAAAATCATTTTTCAGAGCTCCTTGTAATATAAATTAAGCCTTTGTTATTTCTTTGAAATGTCTTAATGTTTAATACAATAATCCTTTTAAAATTTACTTAAACAAAATGCGCATGTATTTATAAAAATAAATAAAAAATTAATCCGTAATATTACAAAAATTTATAAAATTTATTTAAAAGTCCATTTTCTTCCTCTTATTTTACAATTTTTAGTATTGTGGTTATGTGCTAAGTATACTTTTTGTTAGGTTGTCCTTGAGCCCTTCAAAGAGGTTAGGGAATATTTTTATTTTTATCTATAATCTGACACTGTCTCATTATTAATCGTATTTGTTTAAGCAATAATAATAATGTTTCAATATAAATAATTGTACAAATTTATTGACAATTGGAACGCTCTTTTTAATAGGATTTCACATGTAATATTCATAAACATTGTATAGAATAAATTTTCAAAACTTTTAAATTATTTGGTTTGATATAAATATAGCAAGCGAAATTTTACTGATTATCTCTGAATCCAATATCATTTTATTAATTTATTAATTTATTTTAATTTATTATAAGAACTTTTTTCAATTTTAACCACTGATTTCTTTTCAATTGACATTGTATTTATTAAAAGACTTGACTATGAAAAAAGATATCGATGTTTTTTTTTGATATTCACGAATTTTTGACACTGCCTTTTTCAAGTAATTTAAATTTATCTGTATATTTAATTAAATTTATATTAGAAATTGAAGGAAGAAAAACTTAGTATTGGATTGATCAGAAGGTTTAACAGGCTTCGAAATCAAAAATTCTCGTCTTAAATTCATAAACTGCAAGATTTGTAAAATATCATTTCAAAACCAAAGAAAAATTCTGAAATTACTGCACGTTTTTCTAAATACAGCTTAGTGATAAATTTTCACTTTCAAAACTAATAATTTGTAAATTATGCATAATACTTTCACTATTTACGTATAATTAACAAAATAGATGTCTCATTAGTGCCACATTGCAATAACATATGAAATGGTTACCTACTAATGGCCAGAAGGAAATCGTAGCAGGAAATTGGCTGATGGAGTTATTTGGTTTTTATGGAAAAATACAAACTCTTCAGCAATATGACAATTTTGAGAAATACTTAATGGAGTCAAATATGTATCCCTAAATTTATAACATGTTTTAGAGATAAATACTGTTCTTGAAAAGTACAAATCAGACCTACCTTTGATTGAGAGAAAAATAAAACGAAATCAATAAGTGCCCAGAGTATTACATAATAAATAATAGTACTTTAACAATATTCTAGTGAAATAATAATATATTATCCATGGTTAAAAAAATATAGTTTGTTTTAATATTCATCTGCATAGCAGCACATTTTCAATTTATTTGAAAATCATGTTTCACCCTGTCTAGTATCGAGTGGGATTAAATTCTTTCTTTTGTGTGGTGATAATAGTCAGGAAAAATGGAATCAGTTGCAGACAACTTATGGTAATATATGTCCCTCTCGAACTACAATCTATGATTGGATTAGCCAGTTCAAACATGGTCGCCTGTGAGTATTTGATGATGAGGAAGTTGAAAGTCCTTGTAAAATTTATAATCAAATAAAATAGTGAATTTTGCAAATTGTGAAGAAAGGACGCCGAATCACCATCAAAGATATCTCACAGCGGGCGGATGTGAGTTCCGTGAATATACTTGCCATCTTAAATGAATCTATTTTACGAAAATTGGCATTTAGATTCGTTCCACATTTGCGATGGAAAATCTATCAAAATGTTGCAGATTTAATGAGATTTGATTTTAATAAGAGATTTTATAGATTTTGGTAACATATCATGATTTATTTTTGAGGATACATAACACTGAAGGAATGCGTAGCTTTATGTAATAAATTGTTTAAAGTTTTATATGCATACTCAATCCTCAATTTGCCAAGGTGATACGTTCCAAGGTTAATCATATCAAAGAATATTCAAAGCCCAGTATAATTCAAAGACAAAGACTAGTTCTATTGAATGTCAATTCTTAATGTTGAGGCTCGAATGTATTCAGAAATTCAGAAATTTTAAACGCTATATATTTAAATTTAATTATTAAAATTAAAAAACAACATAAATTAACAATATCCTATAACAAATAGGAAATATTAAATTCAGAAACTGGGATCAACTTTTGCTTACTTTTTCGGTTTTCTACTTATTATTTAAAATATGTTTTATATTATAACAGGATATATATTTTACTTTTTAAAATATCATTTTTTACACAAAAAGGCGGTGATAAAAGTTTGTGTTAAATAGAAATCATTGATCCATAGTCAAAGGTAATTTTAATTGTTGAAAAGGCATATTAAAAAATGAAAGAAAAAATAATTCGAATATTTAGTAAATGAATTTTTCGTACAGATATTTTGAAGAAAAATCTCAAATTTTTCAAATGAAGAAATATTAAAAACTTACCAAGAACCTTTATATAAAATGATGCCTCACGAACTCCATACCCTGTAACTCCTTTGCATGTGTAAGTTCCTGCATCTTCTGATTTTATGTTCTTAACCTATGAGAATTATAAAATATATTAAAAAGAAAAATAATAATAAGATATAAACTTTGCATGCGAAAATAAAGTTTCAATTATAGTGGAAACAGAGAAAGAAAGACTTGTTAAATTTTGTATTAAAGGGATCAAGATCTATTTTAAGTCGAAATATTTCATTTTATGAATAAATACTGTGGGCCATGACTTACATAACTATTTATTTGAATTATATTTTAATAATAATAATAATAATAATAATAATAATAATAATAATAATAATAATAATAATAATAATAATAATAATAATAATAATAATAATAATAATAATAATGATAATAATAATAATAATAATAATAATAATAATAATAATAATAATAATAATAATAATAATAATAATAATAATAATAATAATAATAATAATAATAATAATAATGATGATGATGATGATAATTAATTGTAACCCTACATTGCACAATTTTTTATTTTTAGTTATAAATTGTGTAAACACTTAATTAACAGTTAGAATTAAATTTTTATGTTTTAAACAAAACATTAGCTTTGGGCCTTGGAAAAACTGCTTATTTATGATTCTGCATGTAATATGTGTTTAACAATGTGTACATTTTAAGTTATAGTCGGAAAAAATGCGTAAAGCATTTATATGCATCACTGTGTAGTGTAGGGTTAAAAATGTATAAGATTTTATCAAAAATTTTATCTCGTTGAAAAAAGTTTGAACGTAATTAATAGTAAAATTTTCGTATTTGTACAGTTTGCTCTCCCTCAATAAAACGAGCGATTTAAATTTAAAATTTTTATATACTTATTAAAAAAAATTTATTCATTTATATATTTCTTTAATTTGATTAATATTAAATACAAAAATCATTATTGAACTGTTGACGCCAAATAAAACAACACAACTTTAATTCTTTCCTTCAGAATGCCACATTTTAAGCTCCAATCAAGCACTCAATCTTTAGTAAGAGTTTTAAACAATATCCAACAATATACAACAAAAATAAAATTATATTTTCTGGAAGAAAACTGTACAAGTGGCAAGATTGTCTAGCCTCTTAAGTTCTTACTCAACAATTGTAATGTATAATGAATGTTTAGAAGATTATCAAAGAAAAAAAGAAATGTCAGTTTTCTGAAAAGTTCGAAAAGAAAAAATAATTTATATAACAGTATGCAAAACATAAATTTCAAAACTGTAATATTTTTTGAAGTTTGCTAATTTTTATTGGATGGTGTACGTTTTTAAGCGGTCAGAATTTATTTATGGATGAAAATATTGGGAAAGAATTTCTTGAATATAAAAGGACGAATGAACAATTATTACATTCAAAAAATTGGATGAACATTAAAGGGGAATCTATACTCATTTTTCATAAATTAGAGGAAAATTTTAAGGAAAACTTTATTCTTCACTAAAACAAAATTAGACTCCATAAATATAAATTAACAAATAAATATATTTCAATAGTGTAATATGAGAATTCCTCCTTGACCAATTGTTCACAAATGATAATATTTTAAAGTTAATGAAAGACAGTAATGTTGATTTTTTACCTTTTTACTCCCCTAAAGAATGTATAGCTAAGGCTAAATAAAACGGCTAAAATAATGTAAGTGTCAATGATATCCCAGCTTTGTCATTACTATCAATGACGTTTCTTTAATGTTTTAAAACATGACGAGACCAATAAAATAATTTACAGAAGAACCTCGATTATCCGGACCAATTGGGGATGGAGATAGTTCGGATAAGGAATAATCCGGATAATTGAAAAGCCCATAACTGACAATAAAAGACATATAATATGAAATTTTAAATTTGTCTAGATATACATATAGTTTCAATATTAAATTATTTTTTATTAATAAATTCAAATATTGATTTTTGATTAAAACTAGCTCGCGAATAATTTTAAGACATATAAGTTGTCCTGTGTTACACTCCTCTTGGTACTCAAACCACTTCATGGAGATGTCTAAACATCGAAAAGCTTCAGATTGTGTGGGTCTAACATCTTTTACTTCACTGATCTCGTCTCCATCATCTTGCATTTGTATTGAATTTAATAAACTCTAATAATAATTTATTTATTCGTAATGACATGTTTGTGTAACAATGCATATTGAATCCCTGCGGAATATCCAGTTAGATCAACACTTCTGAAATGACGGAATTTAACAGAAATATTTTTTTTTAATACGTGGAACTGTTTTATTATACCGCAAAATATACTATAAAGTATACGGTATGATGTCGAATGAGACATTGTTGGAACAAAAAACAATCCGGATAATAGAGGTTCTATTGTATTTATATTTAGGTCTGCCAATTTGTACGTATGGCAAGTGCAATACAATTCGTACAGTGTAAAAAAATAATTAATCTTCAAAATAAAGAGTCACGGATTATTTTAAAATTTTCAAGTAATCCAAGTTGAATCCAATCCAATATATTTTCCAATAAATTTTATAATTTAACAAATAAATTATTTATAGTCATAAAATTGATTGGAATTAATTTATAAATTATACAAATATCCAATATAAATTTTGTTTTATCCTAGGTCAATATTTCTCAACTGGGGTTCCCTGAAACTCCAAGTTTCACCAAATAATGACAAAAAGATTAATTATAATAAAAAGTTTTTTTTATTTGACTTCAATATTTTTGTATGCCCAATAAGTATAAAAAATACAAAAGTTATTTTTAGTTGAATCGTTTATCAAATGAAATTTATTTTTTACATATAAAAGAACATTGAAGTTTAATAATAGTATTTGATAGTTTTTTTTATTTAGGGATTCCATGAGACAGATATTATTTCAATGGTTACGTGGGTTTTAAAATTCAGAAAAACACTCTTAGAATAAAATAAAAATATATTGAAATAAAGTAAAATATTAGATAAACGATTAAAACAAAAATTACCTCTAACACTTGATTATTGTTCTTAAATTCATATCTTAAATCCACGGACAACATATTCTCATCAACTCCATTTACTGTCCAACTAATGAAGAATCCTTCATTCTCTTTTGAGTTAATTGACATAGGACAGTCAATTTTTAATGTGGAACCAATTTGCACCGACACATTGCTGGCGTATTCGTGCAGAATCGGTATGATATTGTTTCCGTGTACTAAATGTCAATTGTTTTATTAATTTTTTCTAAAAAATCACTATAATTTTCTACAAGTTTTATGGGGTCGTAAAACTTATTGATCATAATTGTAATTAATTATTAATTTATTTTATTGTTGTTTTTTTAAAATAATTAAAAGAAAGAAATTATTACCGAACCGGTATTTTTTGAACCATTTAAAATTTTCCTACGAAATAATATTTTATATTAACAGATAAACTGCCGGATTTGACGTAATCTAAAGCTATATAAATTTAAAAAATGCAAAATTTTCGAATTACTCTCTTCCCTTTCATTGAACAAACAGTGGGAATTTGTTTTGTATTAAATATTACACGGTTTTTATGAGGGTAAGTTTATTGACAAATATCGCCTTCTTACTCTCTTATTATGACTCTTATTATTAAGTACATCTAATAATTTAGACTGAATCAGTACCAGTGAGAGGTTTTCGGTTTAAGGTGATTTATATAAAAATTATGTATATTATCAAATTATTAAGATGCAAAAACTTATCTCATTAAAATTTCAAATTTTTAAAGCAAATTATTAAAAATGACTTATGCGTATCCTGCAAATTCGTCGGGGGGGGGGGATTCAGTGATCTTCGTGTTCGACGTCATTAGATGTTTGATTTCTTGAATTAATTACATCTATAATATTTTAAAAACAAAACAAAACTATATTTTTAAAAACATCACAAAATCTCTCTTATTTAAACAATCTCTGTTTTTTAGCTTTGAGGATATTTTTGGAAGCACGAGTTAATAATTGAATAGGGAATATTCGTACACAAGCATTCAATAAATATTTTATATTTTAATGTTCAATCATTCTTAAATATATTTAATTTATTATTTTAATTTATAATTTTATTATCTACTCTTATTATATTATTTAAATCTATTTAAAACTGGAAATTAAATACTAATTCTATTTAATTACTTTCACAAACTGTTTGAGATTATGATTATAGTGACAGAATGAATTATCTTCGTGGCTTAGCGCATAATTTTAACTTTTAGTTATATTTTTGCATAATATTAATAAACTTTTTTCAGATTAATTTTTTTATTATTTTTGATAAAAATTAATAAACCATGTAAAAAGTCAAATGAAAAATATCAAGATCTGTAAATTCCTGGATACTAAATGTTTTTGAATTTACGATGAATCTGCCGTAAACCGACTTAAGAACTAATTAAAATGCGTCCTATTTAAATATAATTTTCTTTAATTTGTTTATATGAATAAAAAATATATTAACCCTATAACGTATAATGGCGTGTTTTTGCTTGTTTTCAATATTTAGACATCTTTACTCAAGGATAAAAATTTGACTAACTCCACAACCATAGATCTTTCTACGCCAAGGTAGAAATTCAGCAAAAAAACTAGAAAGGATATTCCAATAATTTTAGATCTGGATTTGGTCAAACTTTGGAAAAATATGTTTAGATATTGAAAACACACAAAAATATCGCATTATGTATTCAAGGGTTAAGATAGAACTTCCTCGTCTCAGAACTTTATATTTGGTTGATAACGACTGCATTTTTGCTTGAAACCATTAACCATTTTATACCGAAACTCCCAAAACCTGCGTCATATAATCAGGTACGTCCTATATGCGCTAAAATATGGTACATTGCGAATAATATGTTGTTAGATCAAATCATAATGCTTGTAATTAAATTGTAAAACGCTTTCTTGATTTTATATAAAAACTGTATTTTGTCCTTCTTTTCTCTGTATGTATTATTTATGAGTTTTTCTTGTAATTTTTCTTGTAATGTCATATGAACAATTTGTTTTTTTTTCTAAATATTTATCTAAAATAGGTTTCTTAGTTTATTATGCCATCGTTAATCCAAAAGGATACTGATGGAATTTTCCTAAAAAAAGAAAAAAAGAATTCAACACGATTTGCGAAACCGCCGAAATTAACTTTTTATGCCACAAATCGCTGCAAATTATAACTAAAATATGCAGCTCGAATTTTGATTTGGTAACATTGGTAATAGAAGTATTATTTTATTTAAGTAAAATAAATGTTTCTTGGTTATCCGTCAGAAAAGTTCCTGAAAAACTGCAATCTGCTCATCATGCTGAAAGATTTTGATAGGTTTGAATAATGCCGTTAAAATGTCTTATCATTCTATTTTATTGATTTTAAAGAGGGTCTTATAAAAGAAGCTGCAATTTTCAGTGAACTTTCGCTCCTCCCAAAGTGTAATTGTAGTGACTGTTTCAGATTGTTTATGTAGCTGCTATCAAAATAAACAATTATCATGTATCTATTTTTGTTTAATACAATATTCTTTTTAATTATAAAATGCCTATTAAATCATCATAGAAATATTGTGATGATGAGACATTAAATAATGTTATTCTTCCTCTTTAACCTCAACTCTAATTTCTGATATCCTATCATTAAAATGATGGTACTAATTAATAATAATTATTCCATACTTTCCATATAGGATTTCACAGAATTTACCGAATAGTAATTGATCCGGAAAAATTCAACCAGCAAAAAGTTCAAATTATTTATTTATCAACAGAAATTTTCAACTCCAATTCTCCGAGATTCAAGTCAAATTAAAAATAACATTAATTCAACAAATTCCACAAAATAATTTTATGAATAAATTAACCAATAGGATTTGAGCAATTACAAATATTCCATAAAATCTCCCAAAAGAAACTAAAATTATTGAAACTCATCAATTAGTCATTGGGAAAATAGAAATTTACAAATTGAAAGTGTTTTTTATTATTTTTTTTTTGAAAAAAGCACCCAACATAGGATCGTCACGTAAACAACGTCTAGTAAATAAAGTGAACGGACCGAACGAGTTACTAAAACTGTCAATCAAATATTTTTAAGAGAAATTTTAGTTTTCCTTGACACTTATTAAAAAAAAAAATTTTTATTGAAAAAAATAATAAATTTTGACTTATGAATTAAGTGAAACATGCAAAACTGAAACTATTTCTGTTAAGCATTGAAAAACCATAAATCTTAGATTTAATCTTCAATTACTCAGAGAAATGACAAATGATTGACAGGTTATTGTTCAATGAACTGGAACACATATTTTAATAGCGAACTACACGCGTGTACGCTTGATTTAATGACCGACAACAATATGACACCATTAAAAATGAATTACGATCTTTTTACTATTGCCAATGATGGGTTGATAAGCTTTTAATAAAATTAATCCATTTAATGGAAGCGAGTGTATTGTTTTTTTTTGTCATTTTTAGAATAATTATATGGCAGCTTTAGGTAGATTTTATTTCTTTTTATTCACGCATTTATTGTGGAATTGGTCTGTGAAGATTCTATGAAGGTTCCTCATTTTATTTTTACTTTTAATATTTCAGATGACATTTATGATTTTAATTTCCTTTAATTATTTTAATTACTAAAATTAATTTTACTATTATAATTATTATTATTATTATTATTATTATTATTATTATTATTATTATTATTATTATTAATATTTTATTTTTATTAATCTAAACCCATAAATTCAATGATAAAATGAAATTTTTCATATTTGAGTAATAAAATTTCACTGAGAAAATATATCAACTAAATATCATCTAAATAGTCAAAAAGGAAATTTTGTCAGAGTAAAAAAAAAATTCCAAACAAATATCCCTATTGAAACACCATATCAAGACGAGGAAAAATTAAAATCTCATAAATTTCCCGCAGAGTTGATTTTTTTTATTGGCATTATTTTGATTTCGTGTCTGACTGTATTGCAATAAAAACTGGGAGGAGCACACAATGCCCATAACCGGAAATACGAAAGCGATTATCATTACAATTAATTTATTTCTCCCAGTGTCAATAAGATGGAATGGAATTGGAATTTTGGATAATAAATTGATTCCTAATTATTATTATTGTTATTATTGCAATTATTTATTATTAGTATTATTATTATTATTCATTATTATTTATTATATTATTATTATTGCTATTATTATTGTTATTTATTATTGTTGTTATTATAATTTTCATTATTATTTATTATTGTTATCATTATTAATAATATAATTTTAAACAATTAAATGATAATATAAGCCTTTTTCTGCGAAGTATATATTGAATAAAATGAAAGAATTTTCAACTATAAAAATAGTCATTTTCAATTTCCTTGAATATCCTGGAAATTGAAAAGGACTATTTTTATAGTTGAAAATTCTTTTATTTTATTCAATATATACTTTGCAGCAAAAGGCTTATATTATCATTTAATTGTTTAACATTGAATTAATGCTGCTACCAAGAAATCATCACTTTATATGATTATAATTATAATTTTATTATAATTATTTTATTTGATAAATGATTGTTTGGCAGTAGCGTTGAATTAATCTGTTACTTGGTATGAAATATAAAATGTCAACTACTACTATCTTGTTCAACATAACCACTGGGTGTTGTATGCAGTTTTGCACAAATAAGAAACAAAACGAATTTTCAATAGATTTCTCTGTAGAAAAAAACGCTTAGTAATGAAAAACAAACCTGAAATTATCTCTTACTGACTCGTGATCATCATTATCATTATCAACTGTCAATCATATTTTGAAACATTATTGGACGCCTAGTAAGTTATGCTGACATTTTTTATCTGCAGAATTTATCTGTCAAATATAGGAAGCACATTTTGTGAATTTACAAATATTATATCATTGATAGTCCCTGGGTTCTTGATTGGATTTTGTATATTTGATTTGCCAATTATTATTATTATTATTAACTATTGTAATTCTTGTCCGAAAATTAATTTCATTTCATTATTTACATATGCAACAACGTAAGGATATTATTATTATTATTATTTCTACAACTGCGCATCACATATAAATAGATAATAAATTATTTGAGCTTTTTTTCATCATTTGATTTAATTTAATGGAATTTTATTTTGAATTTAGTTTTTGCAAATATAATTATCAGATTTATTTCTGTCCAATTTTAATAATTAATATTTTATTATGAACTTTAGTTTTAATAGATAAAAATGACAATTTTATTGCAAATCTTATCTAAAAATCAACTTTTCACTATCGAATGATGCAGAATTTGTAACATTTCAAAAATAATTTTGCTTAAATAATTATATTTTGCATAAATTGTTTTAATTAGCATTTAATTTTAGAAATTAATTTGAACTTCAATCTGGAATACCAATACCATGATAGAGCGAGTAACTCGTCTAGTTTTACAATATAATTTATTCCCTAATAAATCTCATAAGGAATCATTGAAACAATAAAAATTGAAATTCAATTTCAATAATGACTTTTTGGACTTCTCCTTTTTAATATTTTCGAATCTGGAAAATAAACGAAATATACAATAATACTGATTACAAATTTCCTGCAGTAAATTAACCATGTATATCTTGTCCTTGTTGAAAAACTTTTCATATATAAATTTTATTTTTGTTATTAATTATTATTATTTTGTTATAACAAATGGGAAATTTACAAAATTATATATATATATATATATGTGCAAATATTGCTAATGTTATATTTCTAAACTTTATTAATACATATAGGAATAACTGAATAAATAAAAGACAATGAACAGAAGAATATAATATTTAATCGAGACATCTGGAACAAAAAAAATATTAATTTATTCTGGCTAAATGCCGTGACAAAAATAAATTAACTCAATAACAGTGTTAAATTACTTTATATTATAATATTATTAAATATCTCATTAAACAAATTTGTAAGATGAATTTTAAAGTTATTTAACTTAAATTTTAAAAAGCAATTAAAAGTTAAGAATAAAAAATTACATATAAAATATAGAAATATGAAAATCTATAGAATAATATTAATGGTATTTTCTATTGAATGGTTGTGGAATATCGAATGTGTAGCCCATGTATATAAAAATCTCGGTGAAAAATTTCGTTTAAATGTTTTTCGAAAAAAAAATCACCTAATTGAGGTTTTTAATTAAACCTTTATTTCATTATAAATGTTTAAAATGTCAGGGGTTGCGATAAAAACGATAACTCAAATAAAATTAAACATAAATATCACGACCATTCGTCCTGTCTTTCTGTACATTCCTCTTCATCATTGCATGTCACATTTGGAATTTTCTCCCCTTTAAAAGATGTTAAGTATTATTACTAGTAGTCATATTCCATAATATTTTCCCTACAATTAGTTTAGTATTATAACATGTAATGAGTTTGACACTATTGCATAATAGTGTTGAACCGATAGATTATTACGCAACACTGAAATCAAGACTTTACAGTGCAACATTTTACGTTGCGATAATTTCTACAGATATATTCTGTATGATTAATAAAGTATATGCTTAAATTACTTCGACTTCATGATGGCAACAACATAACATCAATAAATTATTTAAATTTTAAAACTACATAATTATTTTTTTAATTTTATCTGTAGCATAGTTTCAAATAATTTTATAACATTTAACTAAATGTATTATAAGAACATTTTCAAATTTTACCACTGATTTCTTTAACATTGTATTTATAAAAAAAAGCATGACAATGAATCAGTAAATATATCGATGTTTTAGTTATTCATGAATTTTTGGCACTGCCTTTTTCGAGTGAACTTATATTACAATATATTAAAAACTTATTGACTAATGTTGGCTAATATTTTCAAATACTTAATTTTATCCGTCTCATAATATATTTTAACCGCAAACTCAACTTGTCTTCCCTTATTCGTTTCTGGTGGGCCATTTTCTGCGTTAGCTAAAACTAAACGTTGGTTAGGAATTCCGTGTTCCAAACGATCGAAAAGAGGCCATGCTGTTGAATGGATGCGTTGTGGAATCCTTCACAGCAATTGGTTATACTGGATTCTATCAATTTTGCTGATTCGTATTGATATCAAATTCTAATAGGGAATTGTAGTTCCCTTCCAGACCCTCCCTCAATGATAGTCAAATAAAAATATCCATGCTTGCCAAAGATCGATTAAATATGTAATATGCATTGAAGTTTGTGGCTCGATGGAAATTGCAAACCTTTATTATAGCTCAATGAACTATTTTATTGGTTGAAAATGTCTATTTTGCTTTTCATTTCATTTCAAATTGATGGGGAAATTATTCAAAAGCACTAAAGAAATTTTATTCGAGTCAACTAGGACACGGTCCTATCTATAAAACTAAGGTCATATAATATACTACTTTGCGGCTGGTACCACAAGTGACTTCCTATATGGTCAAATGATAAAGATGAGCTTACCAATACTTACATTTAGCTAAATTTAATGTGACACATCTTTATATTATTCTTTAGAATTTTGGTTGAGTAAAGTCAGGTTAACGAATTTTGTTTGTTTCAATAAAATTTACCTAATAAAAACCGTGTATTTTGATTTCACAGAGAAAACATTGCCAAAAAAGCAGATGTAATCGATTGAAAATGTTATACAAAATGCTCCAGCACAACTGTTAAAAAAAAACACTTTATTAATGCAGGTGGAATTAAATGTGGATTAGAACACTTTTTAAGTCATTTAATTTAAACAAAATTCATAGAAATAAATTACTTATTTTTCATGTGTCACGTAAGCACTCAAATTTTCTATTGATAATAGCTCATCTATGTGTAAAATGAATTGAAAAATTATTGATTAAATTTAAAAATATTTTTGATAAATTATTAATTTTAAAAAAATGTGGATTAAAACACTTTTTTAAGTCATTAAATTCATCGATGTAAATAAATTACTCATTTTTAAATTAGTGTTAAAATGCTTTTAATTTAATTTTTAATCTAAAAGTTTCATTCTGACAATATAGTAGATTTTTAAATAATTTTAATTTCTAACGTTAATGTTAAAATTAATTTTTAATTTGTAAAATTTCACTCGACAAATTTCATTGTTTTATCTAACAACAAAAAGGATATTTAATTTTGGTGAAATAAAGGAAATTTCAAGTTTTATATACAACTTAAACAAAAACATGATAAATTAATTTAATAAATTTTCGTTAATTCTTCATCAATTAAAATTTAAGCTAAAAACACCTAGTTCATTAATGAAGCTGTCATTTTCAACTTCACAACTATTTTATGAGATTATTTAACAGTTTTCTTCTACTTATTTTGTTGGTACATTATTTCAAGTATAATGGACAAGAAAATTGGCTCTTGAATTATGCCAAATTTATTGAATGAGCATCGTAGGTTTTTCGGATTAATAAACCGTTTAAGAAATTAATTGAGATAATTTTAATTGTTTGAATTAAACACAGTAAATTTAAGTTAATAAGGTGTGAAAACATTATGTTGGTTTTGAATTACACTCACTCGTCGACTTGCGACAAATTGGCTTTTTTAAAAAAATTAAAAATTTTTATCGTATAAAGTACAGTCAATTTTCCCATAACGCGATTTCCATATAACGCGAAGTGAAATTTGGGGCTGTTTTCTTATAACGTGACGCGATTTTTTATAACGCGTTTTTGTACAATAACTTTCCAACAACTCAAATGACGTGCAAAATTTAATTATCGCAATTTTTATTCGATGTTTCGAATGCAAAATTTTCTTTGTACATAGTAGGCATTTAGAGGCTAATTCCCTTTTCCTCAATTTTAATTACGTATTGGGTAATTTAAAAACAATAAATCATTTTTATAAGAACTTTTATTTCTTCCAATTTCACCACTGATTATTTTTTCCATTGAATTTATTAAAAGAGAGCTTGAAGACTATAAATCAGTAATATATCGATGTTTGTTGATACTCACGAATTTTTGACACTGCCTATTTCAAGTAAATTTGAGTGAATGAAATTCACTTGAAAAAGGCAGTGCCGAAAATTCGTGAGTATCAACAAACATCGATATATTACTGATTTATAGTCTTCAAGCTCTCTTTTAATAAATTCAATAAATCATTCCTTTTAAATTTGTTTATGTTTAAATTTGTTTTACAATTGTTTTGATTTGTTAAATTTACGTTATTGGAGCTGTAGAACATTAAAGATCATATATGTATGTAGGTAATATTTTTTATTTTCTGCAGTAATCGGATAAAAAAATAATTTTTGTCTGAAATATGTAAAAGCAGAAAAAAATTAAAAAGAAAATTTATAACTCTTGTGGAGAAAATTGCAATTTTAAATCGTTTTAAACGCTGTAAAATTTAATTGCGTTATAGGAGAGTTGACTGTATATTGTTCTTTGGTCAATTTAGTTTGTTTTATTATTTCTAGGAAATCAGTTCTTATGGAATTAAAAATGAATAAATCAATTGAAAAAAGTTTTCAAATAATAATAAAAGATCTATTATCAGTAGATCCTTAATTTTTTTGTTCATCTTTGATCTGTTTTTGTTTTCTTTTAAATGTTATTTACTTTCATTATAACTAAAGATTAGATTTGTGTTTTATAGAGAAAAGAATTTCGTATTAATTCGTAATGAAAATTTATTAAAATAAATTTATTGTAAAAATAAAAATTGTCATCTCATTTTAATCTAACAAAATCATTATTTTAAATATGTGAATGAACGAATGACCAAGAAATTTCTTGACAAAGTAACGAAAAACAAATTATTCAAAAATAGAGTTTAGTTATTCATAAATTTAAAGAATTAATAATTAAATATGAATGAGCTAATTCGTGTGAATATCTTTTTTGTCTATGTTTTCGACCGTGTAAACTAGGAGTGTTAAGATTATTTGACCTTCGGGGTCACATACTAAAACAATTTGCTGAAGAACAAATTTAAATTAAGAAAATAATAGTTTTATTCATTTCTTTTTCCAGATGTTAGCAAACGTTTTTCGCCAACGTATTTAACAATCTCAAGTGGCAAATTGTACCCTTTTTAATTTCGAAATTACATATTTACATAAAGTAAAGTTTAATTAATTTAAGTTTAATTAACTGTAGCATATATACAATGTATAATATATTAATTATTTAATTATCGATAGAACTTTTTTTTATTTTTCTGTTCGATAGGACAAAATGCACTGTTTTTACTTGTATTTTGTGTTTATATATATATATATATATATATATATATATATATATATATATATATATATATATATATATATATATATATATATATATATATATATATATATATATATATATATATATATATATATATATATATATGATTGTTTATTAATAGTTTTTCAAATAAAATATTTTAAATAGATCAGACTTTTTTCATTGAAATATGTCAGCATAAAATAGTGAATATTTGCTGTAAACTGTGTGACGTAAAATTTACGGAGCGCGCCCGCTCGAAGGTTAAGGAATTGTTTTTTATAACCAAAGTTAATTAAATTTCATTATTATTGATTAACTTTTAAGTAAAAATAATAGAAATAATTATATTCTTAAATTTAATTTATTTCTTTAAGCCAGATTTTGACCCGGGACGCCAGTTTGACATTCCTAGTGTAAACAAGATTTGATAGCTTCTTCAATGGCATAGACATAATGAGTTAACAAAAAAGTGGTAAATATTTATTCTATGTATGAAAATGATTTAAGATAAAAGGTTGGTTGATTTATGACTTTTCTGTTGGAACCGATTGTAGTCGTAAGTCAAGGACTTTCTCTATTCAATTCTCGTACTCTAAATGGTAAATGACGTAAAATAAAAACGTGTTTAAATTAGAATGAATTGATATAATATTTTTGTTGATAATTCTGGATTTAATATTATCCTAAAATCTCGAATTTCAGTTTTTAATATTTTTATGAAAGCAGTATCCAGGAGTCTGGGTTAAGGAGTATTCATTTTAACTAACTTATTTTTTCTTATTTGAAGTGACTTTTTGATAGAATTCTATTTTGGTTAATAAAAATAAAACTATAATGTTTACTTTTTTATATGTTAATCAATATGATACAGATATGCGATTTTATTTTCAATAGAATCCAGAAAACATAAAAATAGGCAATTTATATTATTATGTACTGTAGTATTAATATTGGTAATTATTTTTGCAATAAAAATTATCACGAAAGGGATAAAAACTCCTGTCTACCTTACTGCAATATGAATTATATATGATTTCTTATTTTGTATAGAATATATGTATAATACTCTTTGAATCTCAAGTCCTTTTTGTTGGTTTTTATGATATAATCTGCCTGCACTTTTAAAAACTGTTACAAAGTTAAAAATAACTCATATCATATCTAATTTATAAAGTCCATATTCCAACCAGATTTTTTTTGAAGGTTTTGTTATTAGTTTGACTACTTGTAATTTTTAGGTCTAGCTCCCATAGCAATCATATTCATTATGTCTATTTATAACGGTAAAATAAAGTAAAAAGGAGCCCAATCAAGGGTGATAAATCATTAAATTCACAACTTATTTCAAGAGTTATGATGTACAATTTTGAAACGACTATATAAATAATTCATCATGATCACTCGATTTACTGTAATGCATAATTTATTCTATGGCAATATAAACACTACATTTGAACTGCATATTGTAAATTGAATTCATTTGAAATGAACTAATTATAATCATCATTTATATATAACAGATATGACATGCACTAGTGAAAAACTATTATGTAAAAAATTTAAACTTGATATTTTAAATATTGTTATTTACTTTTATATAAATATATTCTTATTGTTAAGAAAAAATAGATGTTTAATAATTTTTTTTTAATAAAAATGAGTTTTAACAAAAATTAATAAAATCCTAGTTGTGCAAATAATTACCTACAATTTTACTTTAATCTTGAATGAATGAATTAAATTTTTTTTAAAAATACAAGATATCAACAATTAAACATTGAAAAAATTTCATAAGCTTAAATTAAAACTCAAATTCAACAGTTAATATTAATATTTATTTTTCACTTTCTATCGAAGCATTAAAACACATTCCACATAGCCCTGAGGTAAATAAATAAACCGAGCAGTTAATATTAGCCTAATTTGAATATTTTTGTTTGTCAACTTGATATACTTGAATTTTTTAAAATAATAATAAGTTTGCGAGTTATGTATTTAAAACAAAATTTAAAAAGTTTTTTTTATATACCAAAGAGAAAAGTATAAAAAAGTAACATTTAACATTAAAAGAGAGTCAGAGTGAAACTATTTATGTTATATGTTTATTAAATTGATCATATTTTCAATAATAAACATTCTATAGTAAGGTGTAACCATGGTCGATTTATCCCATAATCTAGATCCTACATAAACCAAAACAATACAATCAAAATATTAAAAAAAATTGTACTGAAATTGAAATAATTCAATGTTTATAGTTCCCAAAAATATTCATTTATTTAAAAGTCTTTTAATAACACTGGATGAAGAACTTAAAAAGTAAAAGTATCTGGAGCTTATGAAGAAATTTATTCGGGTTTAGACGTAACAATGCGTTAGCAAATAGATACAACGCATCTTAATCTCTTGATATTATGAACCATGATGGTTTAGGATAAAAGCCAGAATAATTTTAGATAAATATAAAAATTTTACAACATTTTAATAATATATTATATTCATATATTGTACACTGTATATGCTTTATTCAATTACTTATAGAAGCAATAAAAAATATGCAATATTTCGCATAGATTTTATCAATGTTCATTTGCGCTTTTTAGCTTTAATTTTTTGTTGCACTGCAATTCATACGTTTTGCAAGGATGATGTAATATGTGAATTTTGGTTTTTTGGGATTGTAAAATATAATAATATAATGCAAATAAATAGTAAATTAAAAAAGTACATGAGAAGTATCATAAATTAATGAAAAACTAATTACAAAATCAATATATTTTACGCGAAAAACTGAAAACAGGTGGTAATTGAATATATCAAAGCATGGCAGATAGTTTCAAATTAAAAAGGGTCCCTGGGAGGTATTGGTATAAAAATACAAACTAATTAATTTAAACTTTATCGATCCCATCAATCATCACCAGGGAGGAAAACATAAGTAATTTTTGACAATCATTGAATTAAAGGTTAACATTGGTGAGATTAAATGAGATTAAGAAATGAAATTAAACGGGTTTATTTAAAAAAAACCGAGTAAAAGAAAAAATCCCCGATGACGATTGATGGGGATTATGTGAATTCGCCAATTGGGTGTTACAAATTGTATTAACCCTATCAATTTGAAATTATTAGCCATCCATTTATAAATTTGTTAAAATATTTTGTTGAATAAAACTTTATTATTTGTTTAGGTATTGCTCGCTTAAATAAGGACAGTAGGGAGTTAGAAAAGATCGTTATCTTACTTAGATTATTAGAAAACCCAAAACCATATTCATTTATCACATCTATGATTTCTGTGAACCTAGAGTGAAAAAAATACAACATCATTTTCTCTATAGTTAGAAAATATTAACAAAATATCTGTCATAGTTATAATACAAATCCCATATAATATTTTCTCAGGGTACTTCCGTGTTATCTTACCCCCAAAAATTAAATTATAAAAGAGCACATATAATTATTATATTTATTTTCTAAATCACAGTTTCAAACTCAGTAAATGTTTCTAAAGAGTTTGTAAATGGTCATCCATGTGGCCAGAAATCCACAATGTCGTTGAGAATAGTGTCGAACACATCGGCACTGTTGCTTAGAACACGTTTGCGCCACATAAACTCACATAATCACTTAATCACATAAATCACAGATAGCCTTAATAAATTCATGTTCAATAATGTTCAATAACGTCATCAATAATGTATTCTCTCATTTTTTATATTGTTATTTTAATTGTATTTTATAATTTAATTTTTGGGAGTAAGATAACACGGAAGTACCTTTTCTAAGTTATTGTTAATCTTATAGTTTCAATTTTATAATTTTTATTATTCATTATTGAAATTTTACTAAAAATAGAATTTTTCATAAATTTAATTTTTTTTAATTTTTAACATGTATATATTGGCTCTGAAAAAGTTTTGTGTCTAAGCCCAATTATTCTACACACTAATTTATTGAATTGTTTTGAAACAAATCGAACATGAAAGCATATTAATTAAATAAATCCACTCAAAAAAATTATTGAAATTGTATTTTGCTACTAAAGATTATTTTTCTTAAACAACAGAAAAGTATAATAATCTCCAAGACCAAAAGGACTTTAGAAGTAATACAAAATTTATAGGTTCTGAATTTGTTTTGACCGGTGACCGTTGGATAGAGTATCCAGTAATAAAATTATCACAAATGCGTTCTTGTTAACGTATTTACTGGAAAAAATAATTTAAAAATTTTGATTTACTTATTAAAGCAAGATGTTATGGAGGGACACATGTATCATATGGTCATGAGCTGTTCTGATTTTGAAGAATGGTGATGTTTAAAAAATGTAAGTTAAAACACAAAAATATAACATAAATGATGAAAAAAACTTTTAGAATTACTTGACCACAATCAAAACCAACTTTAATCACAATTTATAAACTTATTGGAATGCAAATCATGAAAATAAGAATGCATATGATAAATGCTTTGGGGTAAGGATTTCAATGCTGTCATTTACGGCTTCGAATGTTTCTTTAAAACTAAAATCTAAAATTCTCATTTTTAAGCAAAATACCTTTTACCTATCCTATGCCTACAATAGTCGCATCAATTATTTTATATTAGTCAATCTTTTATCTATTTTACCAGTGATTTATTTTCATTTACAATTTTCTTAATATTTAATTTTTCCAGAATCTTGTTAATGATCAATCTATAATTGGTATTTTATAATAATATTATTAAATATAATAATATTATTAAATATAATAATATTATTAAATACCAATTGGCCAGTATAATACTTCTGTCTGTTTTTCTGTAACTTCATTATTAAAATGCAAATGTATTATTATATATAACTATTATGATATTTATTATTTTATTTTTACTTGATTGTTTTTGTTTTGCTAGTTACAATTATTATATTAATTTATTTAAATAATTAAAATGTGTAAAAATTTTTCACAAAATAGCATTTTACAGGGTTTACCAATAATTTTTAATCATTTGGTCAAAATGTTTAACAAAAATATATATAATAAAAATATGTATTAAATAAAAACAAAATATAAGTAATTTTTAATTCATAATGGTATCGTTTTGGACTGATCTTATAATGTAGTCATAGAGTTGAGAATAATATAACTTGCAATCAGAACTTGAAATGCTTTCAAACACATTGTGAATGGCAATCATCAAATCAGATTCTGAATTACAATTGGCAGAACGAACATGGTTTTTCCCCTTGGAAAAAACTTCTTCGTTAGGATGGTAAAAACAGAACGTTATGCCCGTAAGAACACATATTTTCTAGAACTTTATTTACCCTGTGTATCCCACAGTAGTCTATAATAAATCACAAGTTTCATTTTTCACTTGTTGAAAAATTTTCAATATTTCAAGTTCATCCAATATAATTCTGTGACCACAATTCAGACCAAATCCAAAGCGGGTTATACAATACGCTTTTCCCGTATCGTATCATATAGTAACGCTTCAAATTCCTCGCGGTGTCAATCTGTATATAGGAGTTACGGAAATCACTAATTATTACTTTGCTTCCAGTTCGTCGTCATTGCGAGAATTTTTCTGAGCTTATATCATTATTCCCAGTATGACAATCAACCCATTCGTTCATCTCACAAAGGCTTATGACTGATCGCAATGTTCTTTTATTAGCTTGCTCTACTGCCAATAAAATTATTACTGCGTCACATGGTCCGTCGTATTCTCGTATGTTCATTCTCTTAAACACTGTTGATTTAACTTAACTCGTTTACAATACTGTTCACGTTGTTTCGTCGAATGTAGCTTTAAAGTCATCGTTGTTAATGCAATCAGAACAACATCCTAGTACAACAAAGTCTACTAAGTTTTTAAATGTTTCTCTACTTTTGTCGAAGTACACGCTTTCTATTCGTGAAATTGCATATATGTCAGAAAAAAAGTAGAGACCTATTGGAAATTTATCCATCACAAGGCATGTTAAAGCAATATAAGTATTATGACTAGTAAGAAAATTCCCGGTACTTCATCTTTTGGCTAACCGCTTCTTAAAATCATTGTTATCCCTTTTAATGATAGAAAATTATTAAATAAAAATAATCCAATAATAGCATATCCAGAAGGCCTTTTTAAAGAGAAAATGTTCTCTTTGTTCTTGATGCATTTTTATTAACCCTTTGAGGGCGACGGGCTAAAAATTTTTTATTCCCTCTAAGGTGCAATTTTGCCATAAAAAATGAATTTTTCCTAAATTGACTTATATTTAAAAATATGGCTATTTTGACAACTATTACAAGCTGTAGAATATATATGTGCAAACTAGAAGTTTTTGGCATTTAGTGGACTAGAGTCGAATTTCGCCCTCAAGACCAAAATAAAGTTGTGCGACTGTAGTCGCACGGCGCCCTCAAAGGGTTAAATTAGTTTTGTTTGTTCTCCTTTATTATTTTATCATTTATATTACAAATTTATTCAGACAGACGACTAGAGAAATTTTCTAAAAGACTACCTTCAAGATTACCTCAAGAAACTGGTACTCACGTATGTGTATAATAATGGATCATTTGTAATGATAATACTTTTATTATAATGGCATATTTTCATTTCGGATTTATGAATTTAATTCAAAATATGTTATGAATTAAATTAAATTGTATGATTTAGATTGAAAAATCGTATAAAAAATAATATCATTATATTAATATTATACATAATTGGAACCGTAGCTAATTAGTGAAATGAGTAAAAGGCACCACGTATTCATTGAAGAACTAACATGAAAATATCTATGTTTTAAACAGAAACAATCCAAAAATTAATTAACTCATTAAATCATAACCATTACGTCATTATTGTTTCCATATATAATTGTTAACATATATTATGATGGCAGACTGATGTTGAGGATAATTTGCTTGAAATACATTTCGTTTTCGAGATTTTATTAAAACTTTATCATTAATTTATATAGTAATAAATATTAATAGTGGCAAACAGTGACAGTGACGACTACATGGAGCGAATTATGCTAGTAAGTCGAGATTTCACTGTAAATATTAAATTAAATATTTAAATGAAAATAAAAAAATTGAAAGAATAAATAGATATTAATTATAAATCATGAACTAATGTGGTGCATTTATATATTATAAAAATATAGAAAAGAAACATTAGTTTACTTAAAATTTATAATTATTACCCAAAATTTTACAGGCTCTAAGCAAATGTTTTGTCTGCCTAATCCCAAATAAGCTTCTTCTCTTTGGTTATCCTATCTAATAAGTGTCATTAAATCTTCCTTAAAAATATTCAAACCATAAGTCACACCTCTCAACATTCAAAGAAGTGGAATTAAAATAATTCCTCATTAATCCTTAATATTATTTATTAATAAAACAAGTAAATTTTCTTTTGAAATTCATATTTAATTCATAAAAAAAGAATTTTTATTGAAATTAAGAATCGTAAAAAATATCTCATTGCGTCGAAAATCGAGAAAAATTTCCTATTTTCTTCTGTTAAAATAACTCATTATAGTAGCAGAATTTTACAATCAATATTTAATCTCATTTTAGGCGGGACATTCTGTCCATGTTTTTAACTTTACATTTATTACTGTTCAGCAATGCATGGTATTGATTTTAAATAAAAATTAAAAACTACAGCAATCTCTCGTAGAACGCGCTCTCATAGAACTTGATCTCGCTAATACGCAGTTCGTAAAAAAAAGAATTACAGCAACGAAATAAAAATCGAAAAAAAAATTTTTTATTTGGAAGAAACCTTTTTTCTCAATAGGAGATGTTATAAATAATTTACTAATTAACTAGTCAATACAAATATTTATAGAAATGACTTTACTTATACATTACGTAACCAAAGATTTTATATCCTTATTATTAAAGATATAAAAAAATACTGCTTCTGTTTTATTTACCCTTTATATGTAGCCAATGTGTACGTACAGTAAATAATTTTATTATGTACTCTAGAACATGGTTTAATTAAAATTGCTACCTATAAACATAATTTTATTTTGTTAAATTCCTTCTGTTTTAGAAACCAATTAAAATCTCGGCTTCGGATTACAATTCTTCGAATCGGGTGGTGGAATTTATCATTTAATAGTTTTAGCGACATTTTATACTGTATTTTATATTGTATAAATACTCGTATAAACATATAAAAAGTTAAAATTTAAGTAGAGTGAAATTATTTTATCTTTTGCTTTTTTTTATTTAATATATTTATTTACTATAGGCTTCAAGCTAATATATTGTTAATATATTATAGTGAAAACGGTATTAAACAATTTTTAGGCACTCGCAACTGACTTAAAAGATTTTTCAGGTTTTTTCAGTGGATCAGGAACGTAACCCACACTTTATATGAGAGATTGCTATATATTATATTTGTCTTACATTTTTAGCTATGTATCATATAGATTAATCATATAAACATTTATATTCTCGTATTCTTTAGTTGTTACATAATAATAAATTATATTACAATATATTCTGTACCCTTCCAAGCCCCCCCCCCTAAAAGGTTCCATCCCACATTACATTTTCAAGAAAATTATGAACTTACATAAATTTATTTTTTTCTTCGAGTTAATTAGAAATTGAGTTTAAATTTTATTCTTAGAAAAATTTCTAAAACTCACTTTGAACTCCACTATTCGACCAAATGGATATGATGAGCAGAATGGCAACCGAATCCATCTAGTTATAAGAATTCCATTAGAATGATTGAAAAGAATAAATAAATCCTAGCAAGTTTCGTCGATAAAGTTTTCAACAATTCAACAGTGTAATAAACGTTGAGAAATGAATGTGAAACTAATAAAATAATCATTGAGCAGAAAAATATTATTTCAATTTATATCTATAGAAAATTGCTGGGAATTTTTTGTAACAACACTTCACTAATGAACCAAATGTTCTACTTTCATTAAAATAGATATCTGAAAATGTATCCCGCTGATATTATAATTTGGGATAGTTGTCAATCATCAATACCAGGTCAAATCAGCAAAACGCAGCTAAATATCATAACAATGCCCCTATAAAGCAAGATTTACATTTTTCCAGGACTACTTGCATTATGTTAATTTATCATAAACATTATAATTTATCAAAGCCTGAATGATGATTACGAATCAATTCAACCGTGATTGACACTGTTAAATTTGATCTGTTTTTCTGTGACATTATGTTTTATTTATGTTTCTCAATGGAAAAAAAATCTACGACACCAGGTTTACATGCCAATGTGTATAAATTTGATTTGAAAAAAAAATGCTAATCATATTTGGATTAATAAATCCCAATATCATGCTTGGAAAAATCATTTTCTTTTTATTTATTGTTAAACTCAATATAACTTATGAATTTTATATTAAATTAATCAAGAAACTTACATGACTTGTGAATAAAATTAATTTTAAAATGGTTCAAATTAATCATATTGTCGTATAGTCGATCCGCAAAATTAAAATCACAAATTAAAACAACGTCAAGGTTCAATTTATTTTCGACTGATTACTTGAATTAAATGGTTTAAAGACAAAGTTGAATAATAAATTTCAAATGATAATTCCAAAATTTAGTTTTAATTATATAATTACAATATTTCATAAGGAATCTAAAATATTTTTTTAAAGAATTATACATTGCCTATCGATAGTTTAAGGGAAACTGGTAGCAAAATTATTATTTTCCAGGGAAATGAAATTACAAAATAAAATTTATAAAAAATATTTGAATGTCAAAACATTAATAATTTGAAAAGTGAAAAGATTTCTTCTGCGCGATGTGGACATTAAAGAGCAGTGGTTCTTAACCTTTTAAGTGAGTAGCAACCTCTTCAATCTAAAATTAAGTTCTCGTGTTCCCTTGGAAAATGTATTTATACAGTCGACTGCGCGTATAAGAATATCTAATATAGGAATACTCTGCTTATAAGAATAGCATTTATGTGTCCCAGATATTTTTGCAAATTTTACGAAGCGGGAACTCCACTTAAATGAATATCGAATATAAGAATACTCCGCATATAAGAATAAGAGTTGAGATTGATTTTCAATTTGTACTCCGCTTAAGTGAATATTTACAGTGTATTGAGACAATAAGCATCATTGTATGTGGATAATTCGACGCTTGTTTATTAATTGCATGTTTGTCTTAAAATTCGGCATAACATTACGTTTGTGAAGGTTGCCGGTGAAAGAGCTGCTGAAGATCATACCAGTGCTGAAAATTGTATTGCCAACGTCATGCCCACCTTGGTCGAAGGATGTGATGCATCCGATATCGTTAATGCCGATGAAACAGGCTTATTCTACAAAGCGGCGCCCTCTGGCACATTAGTTGTCACTGGTACTCAACCAACTGATGGAAACACACCGAAAGAACGAATTACTGTGCTTCTTTTCTGCAACCCTAATAGTACCGAAAAGAAGGCATATGCAGTGAGGAAATTTGCAAATCTACGATGCTTTCGAACTGCTCGACCGCCTTGCTGTCGAATTTGGGCTGATATTTTTCTTAAATATTATCGGGAGCTTGGCAATCGAAAAATCACTCTGTTATCCGATAACGCGGCTTGTCATAAAGCTCAAGAACATCAAACTGCAGTTTATTCCACCAAACGCAACATCTCTTATACAGCCGCTGGATCAAGGAATCATCCGCACCATGAAAGTCTACTACAGAACGCAATTGATGCGGCCAATGCTTCAGGCCATCGAAGAAGGTTGCTCAATTATTTATTTTGCAAAGTCGATTGATGTGCTAGTTGCGTTGCACATGTTGAAGCAGGCGGTGTTGCTGGTGTCGCCAGCTACGATCCGAATCTGTTTCAGAAAAGTTGGTTTTTCAACTGTTGGTCCGGACGACAATGAAGATGATGTTCTGCTGATTCCAGCAGTGACTGCTGAGCTAGGAGAAGCAGTCACGCAAGAAGATTTTGAAGATTTTGTAGACTGTGATAACGAAGTCGCATGCCATGGCACGTCAGCCGATGCTGAAATTTGCGAGCAATACAGCGTAAGCGCTAAAACGGGGATGATGACAACGACAAAGAAGAGCTTGAGAAGGTGCAGTTGTCGGAGGGCCGCAGAGTAGCGCACAAAGAAGCATTACATGCGCTGGCAACTGTTCGTCATAACTTGAACCAAAACCTTACAGAATACAGCGAGTACTATGCTGTAGCAGATAAGATCGAGAAAAAAGCATCCAGTGGAAAATTACAGACTTTTTAAATAATAAGAGCATAATTATGTGTGCCTTGATTGCTTTACGTTGTTAAATTGACAATGAAGAAATTCTGTGATTTTTTAAGCAATATTAGTCTCATTCCGCATATAGGAATATTCCACATATAGGAATACTCCGCATAGAGGAATATTCCGCATATAAGAATGCCTATTTGCCGACTTTGGCGTATTCTTATAATCGGAGTCGACTGTATTTCTTTATTTAAGAAATTACATCTATTTCAAGTTAATTTTTTTTATTAAAAATCATAAAAATAAATTTAAATATACATACAAAATAATATTTATTAAAAAGAGAGCTTGAAGACTAAATATTTAATTTAATAATATTTATTTAATTTTTAATTTTTTATATTTATTTTTTAATATTTAATTTTTTAATGGCTGCCTTGCTATAACAATACTTTTAAAGTGAATTAATAAAATCTTCGTCCATCAAATCTAAATCAAATAAAAATGGATTCAGTATCCATCTCTGAACTTTGCTAATATATCCCGTGGAAAAGAATTCATGAAATGATTCGGTCAATTGTTGGAGATATATTGTAATTTCAGACATAATTATTATTTTCTCATTTTTAAGAATGATTGAATAAGGCAAAGAAAAGTTTCCAAAATTCCCAATTTCAACTTGACGTTTCCAAATTTTTAGCTTTTCAATAAATAAAGATAATTTCTCCCTAGCCCTTATTATGTTCTTACCAAATCCTTGGATTGATGTATTCAATTTATTCAGGTACTTAGATATATCTGCTAGATAAGCCAGTCAAAGTTTTCCTTCTCTTTTTTCAAAAGTTATAACTAAATGACAATCACCAATAGAAGGAAACAGTATAATTACGTTGTACAATTTTTTAATTTTCCTTATCATTTGGTCTTTAGGAAGCTTTTCTAGTTCAGTGTGAAGAAATACAGTATGAAAAATATCAATTTCTTAGCACAAAGCACGGAAGGTACGACGATCCTCGAAAGATCCTCGTATGTACTTTACTACATTTACTACTGTGGTTTGGTTAAATATTGTTTTGAATTCCTTGGCAAACCTTTTAATTTAAGTGCATGTTGATGTTAAGGTCTCAAATATGTATTTTTATGACTTCAACTTTTATTTAAAACAAAATTTACCAAGTAAAAGATGCATTGGAACTTCCTTCCAAAATTGGTTATTCAATTCAATATCCTTCAACCTTTTAAAAACTACTGATTAACAAAATGAATGTTATATAATTGTTAACTGTTGTGTAGTGCGTGCTGTATAAGTGAATACGAAAATTAACTTGTAAGATGTTTCTGTTTGTTTTCAAATGATTAAAATCTGGTGGAGATTAATTCTGAAATCAAGGTAAGATCTTTTAGCAAAAATTAGGACATTGCCTTGAGTATTTTACTAAATTTTACTTAATAAAAATAAAATATAATTATTTCCTGTTTATGCGCACGAAACAATAACCATTTACTATAATAATTATAATTAATTTTTTTAATATTTTTATTATTGATTCCATTTTTAATTACGCTATATTAAATTATTTCATTTTATTATTAACCGCTCTACCCAAATGAACGTACGTAATACGGCCGCTATAATATCGCCAGAACGCAACAAGCCGTACCCCGTACATTCAGGTACAAACAAACTATACCCGAAACCCACAAAACATTCGTCATACGTTCTTATACGTCAAGTTTGTTCCTGCGACATCTCGTTAGGAATTTCAAGTTCAGTCGAAGCTAACGGATGTTTTCGGAATATTTTCGGCTCTCCCATACAAGTGACGTCACTATTCAGTGGTACTCAATGCAAGTGGCGCAGTAACAATATTATTACGTTACATGTTTTTTGTGAAGTTTATATATTTTAGTGTAATAAAATAAAAATGAGTGCTAAAATGTAAACTCCCTCTCTCTTTATGATAGGTTTGTATGAAAAAGGAATTGGTCAAAAGTCATAAAGTACAAGCCTCTTCATAATTAACAGTTCTCCTTGAAAATAAACTGGAAAAATGACCTAAGGAAAGGTGTTAACTTTGAACAACAATAATCGCTGGCTACCTAATTTGCAGAATGTATCGAGAATATGTTGATTGATATATTAGATTCAATACAAAATATATTTGATAAAATATTATTACAAAAATTATTCGGTAACATCTAATGTTGAGAGCATCTGACTTGCAAAGGATACAAAAAAAATCAAAAATGAGTCTATTGTGTAAAATTTTGTCTGGTATATTGTAAACAAGTATTGTTAATGCGAAATATAATGAAAAAAACGATGTTTTTACCTACATTTTGAATCATAACCCAAAGGTAGGGCGGTTAATTAAATTCTTTATTAATTATTAATTTCTTTCAAATAATTAAATTGAATTGTTTTCAAATAACGATATGGTTTTAAAAATAACATACTACAGTTGAACTTCCGATATTGGGGCAGTAAAATTCAAAAAATGCCCCGATTTTGGAAGCTGGACTGTAGTTTGTTTGGTAACATCTTGCCGTGGGCGTTTCATCCATATTTGTGTCTCGGGAATTTTTGTTTTCTTTTAAATTTTCATAGGAAGTATTACTATCAGAATCGAAATAAATTGCTGCAAAAAGTTTCTCTTGTATTTTGATTTAAATGACCTAATTATTCCCATGTCAAGAGGCTGAATTAAACTCGTACAATTCTTCGGAAAATAAACAAGTTTGACATTGCTAAGATTTAATAAACCATGTGAAGTGACATTATCAATCAAAAGAATAATTTTCCTACCAAAACATGTCATTTCCGAATTCAACTGATTTAATATTTTGTGAAAAATCCCCGTTGTCATCCAACCTTTAGCAGAACTGTAATAATCAACTCCTAATTTTTTAAGATCAGTAATTTTTAGACATCTTGGATTTGCACTTTTCCCGATAATTATAGGCTTCAATTTTTCACCAACAGCACTAGAAATCAGTACAATCGTCACGCGATAAAGACGTGGTTTGAAATTTCCGGCAAATTCATCATCGAACAACAAACTTTTCGATGGCAACAACTTGGTATATAGGGCAGTTTCGTCAAGATTGAAAATGTTTTCGGGCTTATATCCAACAATAAATATTTTAATTCGCACTTAAATGTCTCTGCTGACTCGTAGTCAACCGAATTCTTCTCGCCGGACAATACTCTAAATGATATGTGGTGTCTTGCCTTGAATTTATCTAACCACTCTGAGCTTGCTTTAAATTCCAAACAATTAAATTCCTCCGCAAATTTTTCAGCTACCATACGCAGAGTGAGTCCATCTACAGGCATCTTTCGAGCTCGTACATTAGACATCTATTGTAAAACGGCTCGGTCTATCGCTTCCTTTCTAATATGAGGTCTAAGATGTTTACGATGGTGGTTTTTAATGCTGTTATATTGATCGAAAATTTCCTTTTTACTGGTTTTGATTCTTGATATTGTACCCTTACCCACTCCGAACTTTGCAGCAGCATTCCTTTCTGAAAATCCACTGTCTAAATAATCGAGTACTTGTTTTCGGGTTTTCAGATCTAAATGCATGGATTATATTTTTAATTATATTGTTATGAATTATTAATGTAAAATGATTTATTGATTGTAAGCTTATTTTTAAGAATATATGTGAAAAAAGTAAATCATGATTCCATTGGTATTTAATTATTTTAAGTGTGATCCATTATAAGATTAGGTTCGATTATGGATGGTGCCCCATTAGAAAGAAACGCAAGTTATAGGAATTATGTTATTGCAATTAAAAATTGGGCCATCTTCTATTATTTTGCCCCGATATAGGGAGTGCCCAGATTTGAGAAGGTTGCCCGTAAAAAAGTGGTCCAATTTTGAAAGTTGGACTGTATTATAAATAAGTTTTAATTAGCTATATTTTTAATATTGTAATATATATTTACCCTTACTTAGACTTTTTTCTTATAAAAATAAATTACAGTAAAATGGAATTTAAAATAGTAATGAATACATAACAATTAATTGGATACTTGGTAAGATATTCACAAGGATAGTCAAATTGTTGGGCACCTAGGCAAGGCATTTGTCGACTGGTACGACTAAGGGTTAACATTGTAATTTATTCATCCCAGATGCTCAAATGATTTGTTAGAAAAATATTCCCTCCTGTGTACCCATGACGGCAAGTCATGTTGGTGCTGTACACCGAGGTGGGAACCTGTGAGCAGGTGAACTTTACCGCTAAAACTAGTCCTCACAGCGTTCGCGGTTCATGTCCAGAATGCCTTAGAAGGACTTACATCATTCAATAATCTGCCTCTGGTCCAAGTGAGGTCTTTCAATCTACCTACGCCGTTGCGTCGAAGTACTTATAGTGACAAATCAACATTCCAGCAAATAACGAAGCAAAGTAACTTATTCAATTACATTACAATCAATTTTATGCTACAGACATCAAATAATAATTGGGAAAGTATAAAATCCACAAGGAAGTTATATTAAATCACACAAAACTTAGAATTATTCACAATGACAGTAGGTATTGTCCCCCTGGGGAAGTTTTACGAAGAGATATTTGGGTTGGATGATTGACTATTTCATCTCTCCCTCCGCTAACATCGCATCGATGTCACACTCCAGAGCCGGATCGAGAGGTGGCATAGAAACAGGGACCGGTGTAATTACGGCTGGTACCACGGTATTTGCGAGAGTTACTTCCTTCGCCTGAGTGGCCGTGAATAAAGTCGCCTCGAGGGCCGCAATTTCCTCGCGACGTTTCTTCGTCTTTTCAGCCCGTGTTAGCCGCTTCTTCCTCTTCTGCTTGCCAGGTACTGGTAGAACGGCTGACTGGCGGTGCAGCTGCTGACATGGTAGCCCTGGCGATGTCGGTCAGAATTGGAGACGCAGGAGTTGGGCCATGAGCAGCACAACAAGAAGGCTGTATTGGCTTCTGGTGAATTAAATCATGGTGGATGGGGAAAAGATTTCCCTTGTCCGCGATTGGGTATTCAGCTACCCGCGCTTTGAGTTCGGCTTCAGAATAAACCCGATGAAGGGCGGCCGATTGCGCCTTGATGGTGAGTCTCTGACTCAAACTCTCTTGCAATAAACTATCGCGGCAATGTTCTAGCCGAAGTATCTTCATTTGAGCCTCTTTCATGCTGGCTGGAGTGAACCATGTTCCCTCCAAAGTGTCTATTTTGCGCTTCAACGACCCTATATAGTCGGCCGATTTTTTCAATAGGACATTTTTGTCGGCGCACGAGAAGCACGGTCTCGGGCCGGTGGGAGAAAGGCTTGGTTCTGCCATTTGTCGTTGTAAAATGTACTGAAATTATATATAAAACAAAATCAAAACACCCGGTCTTAAACATCAGGTTCCGCTCAGACTCACCCCCCGAAAATCTCTATTACGATCCAAATCCTCGTATACATCATACTCCATACAGCATAATCTAATTTATGAACGAAAAATTGTTAACATTGTCCGCATTTTGTATTGGAAGGGGTTGGGTAGGGTTCCGATCACGAACCACTGAAATTCGATCACTTATTTTTAAAATTAATTATTTAGGTTGTAGATTGTTACTCGAGAATAGTGATGATTTATCCATATTTATCCAAATCCATAGAAGTACAATTTTCAGATGGAATTTAGTGTTTGAAGCATTCAATTTACGATTAAAGCATGGTCATGATGCGAAGTTTTTTCCACAGCTGAATCCGAAAGTAAGTTTCTCGACATTTCTATTCTAGTTTATTTTTTCCTTCAATTCAAGATGTGAATCAGAATAATTCCGTCACCGAGCTGGAGAATTAGATGGTGTTTTCTACGACTTACGCTTTATTCCTCCACCAGGATCGATCATCCAGCAAGACGATCCGTGCCTTATCAATGCAAGCATCGACAATTCCGGACGTCCTCCCAGCTAATCAATCCCCAATATATCAAGTAAATAAAAATAAATCATAAAAATTTCATATCTCTAATTTTAGTAAATCCTAGAAAAAGACCTCCGTTTTATAAATTAGACAATCCATCTCCGAGTATGTTGGCTAATACCTAACCCGCCGCATTACTCGTTCAATCATTTCCTTCGAGGATCACACCCATACTATCATTTCTCATCATCTCTTTTTTTCCGGCTGTGCCTCGGCTAATTATACAGCTTCTCGAACTCGATCCCGTTGACCGTTAATTCACCATCGTCCGATACATTTTCCCTCGATTAAAAGCAACAATAACTTTCATGATTTGAACGATTTATTTCAGCACATCGACATCCCATCAAGAAAAAAAAATAATACTAATAGACATCCATCCCGACTCATATCGTCACATGGCATAATTCAACTATCTGGCTCGAATCCTTCGCATAAACATAACAAATTCTCACTGTCATAAATAAATACATCGTACACATCCCTAAATTCAAATTAAATCGAAAATTTACATCTAATCATTATATATTGCCGAAAGAATAGAGGACTTTAAACATTTCAATTTTACGCATTATAAAAATTCAATGTTTAAATATGTAATTTGAAATAACTACAATATCATACTGTATTATGACTAATAAACGAATCTTACATTTTTCTTGAGTCCTTTCGAGTTAATGAATATAAATGAATGAATGAGTTAAGCGGATGATCGTGATCTATAAAATAATTTTAAAAACTGAAAACATTAACGGCAACCTTACCTATAAAATAATTTTAAAAACTGAAGAACTAGCCGCTTAATTTCTCTTATATACTGAATTCTGACAAATCAGAATCCAGTGCGGTTGTAATATTTTATTTTTATTTATTTTTCCTCTTTATTACTCTTTTCTTATACTTTTTCCATTATTTTTGGCGATTTTATTATTAATTTATTTTTTTATTCTTAATTTCCTTTCTTTAGTCGATTTTTAGGTAATTTTATCGTGTTTTTCTCGATTTTCGTAATTATTATTGCTATTTTAAGTTTAATATCTTCATTCTAATTTCTCGTGCTATTTATTATTTAATTTTTCTATTTTCTTAGGTAATTGTTTTTATTATTTTTCTATTATTTTTTTCTGGTTTCTCTTTCTCCAGGCTAGTTCTCCCCTTTTATTTTCTATTTAATTATGAATTTGATTATTATTATTTATTTCGATCATTAGCCCAACAAAATGAACAAAGTAGAAATAAGATTGGATTAGGATTTGGATTGGTTTTTTGGGGTAGTTCATTTTTTCATTTGCTTTCTACGTAAATATTTATCCTATATTTGCTTGCCCGGTTCCGATAGTATTTCGATAACTCGAGAGTATTTATGGTCTGCCCTCGTCATCGAATATTGGTGCAACATGCAATGCGTTACTGTTCCCTGTGATATTTTTATTTTCATGGATGAAAAATTACAGAAACTTTTCACAACATTGAAAGAGCACCATCTATACAAATTGTACTGTCACATTCATGGATATTTAATGTTTCATAAAACATTTTTTGATATGGTTGAGAATTTCAATTTCTCTCGTTATCCACTGCAGTGGCTCACAAACTAAAAATTCTTACAATATTTCTTTTATTTATAACACGTATTTATGAGCCTGCCCTCATCATTCAACATGCGATGCGTAGCATAACAATTAAGAAGATACTTAGTTAGATATTCAACAAAGGACAGCAATTATCAGCATCAGTTGACTCGTCAATTCATTTTAAGTGGACTGGCTTTGATATTTTCTATTACTTGTAGTCAGAAGAGGGTGACGTTTTTTTCGGAAACGAAACGCGTTCTGGTACTTTTTTAGTAGTCATTTTTTAAATTTCAAATTAAAATTATATTTTAAATTGTCGAATTTGCAAAGACATTTCAAAAAATATGTTAATTAATAGGGAATTTGTCTTGCTTTTTGTGTCTTGTTTCTATTTCCCTTTTAAATCAAATAAAAATCAGTAGAGGAAAGTGTGCTCTCATCGTTTCTTTGTCATATTTTGCACTATCCCCGATGACTCATCGATATGACTCATCAAGGCCATGTGACTCATCAATGTCATTCTATATTTAGTAACAAAGACATCTATTTTAGTAACATTTTTGATCTATTTTTAGTAACATTTTTAATCCGATCATCATACTCACCTCTCAAATACCTTTTGTTTGATATATTTATTATTATTAGGTTTGAAAAAATTAGAAGGTTTTTGACCCTTTGAAGGTTATTGACCCACCATTTTATTGTTTAATAAATGTATTGATTTGCCTTTAATTATTATTATCAAAATTATTATTATTATTATTATTAATCTTAATTAGTTTTATTATTATTCACATAAATATTATTATTCACATTATAAAGACATGTTCCAGTCATGCACATGTCACGTGTAATTTAACAAAGATGTCTTTATGTGAGTAACAATGACTCATCATTTTAGAACAAAGCATAGAGTATGTGTGCGTATATTTCCCTATCCTATCGGTATTCTGATTGGATAGACGTTGCATATACTCTATGCTTTGTAATTCATTTTTCAAAATACTCGTAGATCGATAAGTAAATTTTAATTATTATGTTATTTAGGAATTAATAAACCAATTTTGTTATGAAACCAATATTGTTATAATTATGAAACCAATTTATGAATTACGAAACCAATTTTTTATGAAATATGAAGAAAATGAATATGTTTTTATGAAGAAAATTATGAAACCAATATCAGAAATAGTTATGTGTTATGTAATTACTTTGAAAATAATATTCTGAAAATAATAATAATAATAATAATAATAATGATAATAATAGTAATAATATTACTTAGGAAAAATAATAATATTAGACATTGAAGATAATAATAATTATAATAGTAATATTACTTTGAAAAATAATTAATATTAATAATATTATTAATATTGAAAATAATAATAATAACATCTTTGTTCTATTGGAGTTCTGTTTTCATGAGTCATTGTCTTTCTTTAAATGTCTTTGTTTAAAAATGATGAGTCCCATGTCCTTGAATAACCTTGATGAGTCATCGGATTAAAAATGTTACTAAAATAGATGTCTTTGGTACTAAAAATAGATGTCTTTGTTACTAAAATAAAATGACCTTGATGAGCCATCGATGAGTCACATAACCTTGATGAGTCATATATATATATATATATATATATATATATATATATATATATATATATATATACAGGGTGGCACAGATAAAGTGAAGCACAAGTTTAACTACTTTATTTTTTCTTGCCTAATGATATAGCTTGCGCAATTATATAAATTTTTAATATTTGAGTTTGTTTTAATATTTTAATATTTAATTATAATATGAGCGGTTCCTTAAATTTAAGTTAATGGCATTGGAATTCAAACGACAAAGAATTTTAAATTTATTTTTGGAGGGAAAGCATCAATCGGAAATTTGCCTGATTTCATTAGCAAGGAACAATGGCCTTCATCATCTCCGGATGTAAATCCTTTGGACTTTTGTATGTGGGCCTTAATGGAACAGCGTCTAAATAATCTAAAACCAATGAGTTTGGATAAATTTAAGTGCTTACTTCAGAAAATTTGGATTGAAATACCTGAAGAGCAGGTGCGTGCCGCATGTGAAGCATTCCCACGCAGATTGATGGCCATTGTCAAAGCCAAGGGTGGCCACATTGAAATTTAATTAATAAATGTGAAATAGATGGAGACTTCGTTTTAAATCTTTTAAGATTTTTGAAATGTATTTTAAAAAATCATGTTAAAATGAGTTTTTTCTTTGCTTCACTTTTTCTGTGCCACCCTGTATATATATATATATATATGAGTCATCGGGAGTAGTGCAAAAAAATGACAAAGAAACGATGACTCATGGACCACGCTTCCCTCTACTAGCATCATGTGTTCTGTGTTGGATATTCTACATACCATACTACTAAATTATAAACTTGAACAATAGTGCGAATGCGAGAATCTGTGGAAGTTCGAATCCCGTCAATGACTATTACATTGCGAATTGCGCCAGTAACCAGTAACCAGTCAGTCTATGCTAGTAAAGTTATTGTTTAGATTGTGTTATTGTGTATAACGCCAATGTTGTTTGGTAAGTTTGTGGTTTCTATTTCCATTGTAAATTATAAGGTAGTTTAATTATTTTTTAATGGATTAAATATAATGCATATTAATTTTAATTATTGTGGTAATATTTCAAAAAATCTACAATAAAAATTAATTTTTTATATTAAAAATTTGAAATGAGCGAAACATAAACAACCAACTTTGGACAGTTTCTTTGGAAAAAAACTTAAAACGCAACAAGAAGAAAATGTGCAAGTGCTGGAAACTAAGGAAAAACACATGGCTATTCCATCAACAGAATGGAAAATGTTCAAAAAGAAGCATAATCCCCATTAATAAATAAGCCGAGTATTTGAACTGCATATATGTGGTTCGAAAAGAAAATAAATTATGCTTGGCTAAAATGCGATTCCGGAAAATTAGGATGTCTGAGTTGTTCGACTATTCAAAATTTAAGACCTTTAAAGACGCAGGCAGTAAGCATCTCAAAAGAATGGAGAGGTACTCCAGTTATCAGCTTATGGAAAGGATAAAGCTGATTTTCACATACAACAGCTGATAGAATCATAAAGGAAGCAAACAAGAAAAAGCTTGATATTATTGTAGATAAGTTGAAAGATTCAAAAATTTGTAGCACCAGTAAAGTTTTTAGAACTGTTTACTGTATTTCTAAACCTAATTGTCCATATTCTGATCATTTTGATTTATTAAAACTTCAAGAAACGAATAGATCTACTATACCTCACGGATTACGATCTAGATTCAGTGCTACAGAAGTAATTGATCATATAGGAATTCCAATAAAATCCAAATTTTATCAACAAATAGTAATAGTTCAAGGAAACTTATCTATTATCATAGATGAATCTACCACTTTAAGTAAAAAATCTGGTCTTAGTATTTATTTAAAATGCGAAACCGATAAAGTTAAAGATCCCCATTTCCTGTTTCTTGATTTAATTGAATTGCTGGATCAAACAGCTAACACCTTAACAGAGGTTCTCTTACAATGTTTGGAAAAAATAATTTTGATGATAATTATTTAAAACACCATTTAATTTCATTTACAAGCGATGAGACAAGTGTTATGTTAGGATAAGAATCTGGAGTAGGAACAAGACTAACACAGAAATATCCGATTCTAATTACATGGCATTGTCTAAACAATAGACTCGAATTGTCGGTAGGAGATGCTATTTCTGAGGTTAATGGGGTTAACCATTTTCAAATATTTATGGACAAGTTATACTCCTTATAAAGTCAATCTCCGAAAAGCAAAGCGAAATTGAAACATGTGCAACTTCTCAGTGTAGAAATTAAACGTATTATTGTATATTTAACGTCAGATGGGTGGTCAGCTCCTTTAGGACTTGTATCAGCAGTTTGGCAGAATTGGTCATCTTTATCTCATCATTTCGAAAATGCGAGTAAAGACAACAACCGCACTAAAACGGAACACTTCATGTTCAATGGATTATCTAAAAGAGTATCATTGAAACAATTTATTCAAGATTTGGCCTTAATGTATACATTCTTTTCGAGATATCTATTCTATCAGAAGCATTGCAAATAAGAGCAACTTCAATGAAATATGCAGACAAATGGTTTCGCCGCACAATCACTTATTTAGAATATTTAAAAGATCTTCAGAAAGGAAAAGAAGTCGTCGGAAGCAGTTTCTGCTTGTCAAATAATGAAATTATCTTCAATTTCGTTGTCGGATAATAAAATGGCAAAATTGATTCACAGAAATCAATTCTTAATTAGTATTATTAATATTATGAGGAATAGGCTAAAGCAGTGGTTCTCAACCCGTGTTCCGCGAAAAAATGACATTTTATCTTTAAATTTGCATTTAAGATACATATCATCAAAAACCTCAATTAAGTTTTTTATAAGATGATTCAATAAGAAAGCCATTACGCAGATATATAAACATACAAATATAAGAAAAGCATTATAAGAAAGCATTGTTTACGTTTACGACAGATTTATAGTAATTTGTGATTGATCACTCATTGTGGGCAAGTAATTTTTTGTCAATGTTCCGCATAAAAAAAATCATGTGAATGGTGTTCTGTGCTTTTATATTAATTGAGAACCACTGGGCTAAACACTACATCTGCAAATTGTTCAGGTTCAGACGGACTTTTGACTTCCGACAGTTTCGACATTGTTAAAGAATTGCGAATTCTTGAACCAACCGAATGGCCATCTAAAATTTATATGGAATTTGAAGAAAAAGAAGTAGAATCTCTCTACCAACGCTTTAGTTTACCTTTGGGGAAAATTTTAAATGCCTTTATAAATTACTTGGCTTGTGGTGGTCGTAACATTTCAGACGATTTGGAAACGTTAAAAAAATATTCTAAAATTATAGCTTGCAGTTCTTCAAAATGCGAGCGTGGTTTTAGCAGCATGAATTTAATTGTAACGGAAAGAAGATCACGCATTTTAATTGATCATGTTGCAAATTTATTGTTTATAAAACTTCATGGACCACCCTTGGAATTTCGTAATCCAATTTTATACGTTAAAACCTTGTTGCGTTCTCATCGAAATCCTACTGACCAGCAAACTACAAGAGCAGAGTCAAATGATGAAATTGTGTGTGATCCTATTTGGGAGTTTTTGTAGTACTCTATAAGTTGACTACATAAAAAAAGTAATATCTTTAAGGTTCTTATTTTTATCTTTTTTCGAATTTCTTATTTTTGTGTTTGGTAATATTTTATATAGTAAGAATAAAAAAATTAAAAAACTTACTAGGAAATTAATAGTTGGCTTAAAATAAGATGATGTTCGAAAAACTTTCAGGAAGCTGCTTGTGGAAGTCGCGGACTATTTTTTCGCTCTCACCATGCATTCCGTTCAGACTATGATTCAGACATGTTACTACCGTCTTAAGGGAAGGAATCACCAGTACACTTCTTATAGGCGGAGGGATTTGTTGTAACAATTTGCTGGCCCTTTTTGTCAGGGTTTTACGTATACCAGTATAGATAATTTTCACATCATTTCAATTTTCCAACTATTACTCGTCAAACTCCTACAAATAACTCATCTATCGTTCTCTCCTTTTTGGGTTTATGATCAAAGAATTGTTTCATTTATTGATTTAATTAAGCAATGAGAATTTTCTGATTACATGCGTGACATTTCTATTTTAATGGCACTGCATTGTCTGGAAATCAATCACTCGGAAAATCTCATTGTTTCCTGTAATTAGGCTTGGATCTATTGTTTTGTGTAATTTATGGTATATGGTGTCTACAATTCCTGCAAATTATTTGGTTATACTCTTCCTTCGGATGGATTGCGTGACACAGTCATTTTATTCTAACATTAGTTATTTTATTCTGGAGAATTTTTCTCAATTAGATCAGGCTTTTATTTTATCTCCCAAATCGGGTTTCGTCATTAACAGTCGCATGGGAAGGTTTACTGAACAACTTTCGATAATGTAGTTGCAGATTTTCATTATTCAAATTTATTAAAACTCACTTTAAATTGCAAAAAATCTATGATAAAAACAAATTCATAAATATATTGAAAACCATGAGTCATTCATAGATTTGTACACAAATTTTATTATAGAAGTTTTTATTTCGTGCAAACAGGTGTATTAACCGGACTCTAAGCTACCTGGTGTGTGGATTGTCCTATCGACGTGATATTATAACTTGGATTATCTCCAAAATGTGGTATTTCTTATTTATCTCGACTGGATTACTCTGATGCGGTTGGTAAACTCAATCAGATCAGGCTCCGTTTGCAATCTGTCATTTTCTTGGCGATCAATTTCATGACAACTAATTTCGGCCTTCCTCACTTAAGTCAGATTTTATTAGTAATCTACAGGTGATTTGGGATCAGCGGAATTATTATGCTCTCTTCTCTTGCTTTCACCTGTGGCGTCTACAACCTCCGAATTTCGAATAAGCTTCGTTGTTAGTAGTATGAATTTGCTATTGGGGTGGCCAGCTGGACATATATTTCCATATTTCTTTATATTCTTACGCGGATGATGCTGAAGTAGCGAGACTATGAACTCCACCGAAATTCAATCTTATGAAGGTTATGAGTTAAGATGTAGCACGAGAACACACTATCAGTTAATTTATTTGGAGAGTTAAGGCGCTGTTGGTTACCTAGGGGAAGAGAAAATTATTCATGCACTCAGATAGAATGACTTAGATAACCTTCATGACTTATCAGTCATATCCCCTTATGTGTATCCGTGGTGATGTAACACGTTGGTATTGTACACAAAGGTCGGAATCTACCAGAAGGTGAGCTCCCATGGTAGAAATACTTCCGGTAGAATTCACAGTTCGGGTCCAAGAATGCCGTAGAAGGACTTACCTCAATTATTTACACAAACCGGCGTCCTGGTCCAAGGGACGTCTTTCATTTACTAGACCTCGATTATATCCATTCCCATGGACTCCAAACATAAATTTCAAAACAATCAAATACCACTCGATAAATTCAACATCAATAAATTTTATTGGGTGACATCAAAATATACAATAAATCACAATTGAGTAAATTATCAAGAGTTAACCGACAGAGTGCACTCATGTATTTCATTTGGAAATGAGAATCTTTGAACAGGGATTGATTTCATGTGACTGGGATAATAACGCATCAGATCATTTCGCCCTCGGCTATCAGGGCGTCGATATCCACCTGAAGCGGTGTATCTGCACCCATGCGGGATATTTCGGTTGAGACTATTCGGAAGTTCTCCTTTGGAACCGGTACTATTATCGTTGGAGCTTGCTCCTTGACCGTTTGAGCGGCGAACAGGGATGCTTCTAGAGCAGCGATCGTATCCCTTCGCTTCTGATTTTTCTCGGCCCGCGATGGGCGTTTTCGCTTCCTGATAGATGAGACGGGATGGTTAGCATTAAAAGCAGGTATTGATGTATTAGTAGTTCCTGTAGATTCCGTGGACGGGATATTCCCCTGAGAGGACTCTGATAGGATTGGATCTGTTAAAGGTGGGAACTGGCTTCCGTGTCCTCCACAACAGGACTTTAGTAATTGTGGTTCACCTTCTTGATGGTGTACCGGGAATACGTTGGTCCCATCTTTTATTGGATATTGCCGAACTCTTCGTTGAATTTCCGCCTCCGAGTATACTTTATGTAGAGTCTCATACTGGGCTTTTATTGTCAAACGTTGACATCGGCTTTCTTCTAGGAGGCGACCATGTCCTCTGAAATCCGAGTATGAGACGACATAAACAAGGTTCCTTCATTAATCCTTTCAAAGGTAATTTTCCGATGGTTTATCATAACTATTCTGATCTCGAAATCCATAACATTCCTTTAATTCGCATAAATCTGGAGTCATACGTTTGCAAATTAGCATCATAATTCTTGAAATCCTGCGATCCCATATTGTTCATCATACTCGGGGTTCCCAGACGACATCGTCACCGGTTCCATGAAGTGAAAAGGCATAAGTTCGATTAAAACAAAATAATATTTTGATTAGAGTATATGTACACTCTAAATATTGTTATCCATTCATAAAATACTAACGAAATCATAAGTAGAAAAATCAAATAATTACTTGTAGTCTTAAACGGTTAATAGCTAGAAAACTGAATAGGTTCCGTACCATGTAAATTTCCTTCTGTTATTAGTTCGGTAAGTAAAATGTTGATGATATCCCAGAATCCTCGAATGAGTGTTGCTAGTACTAAAATGTGGAATAGTGCTGTGTGTAATCGAAATTCTCAATGATTGTAGTAATAGGTTCCTTGTGATTTCTCTGTTCGTCTGCTTGAAGTTGAATTTTTAGAAGTTCTTAATAATAGTGAGAAAATTTTTACCTGTGGAATGAAAATTTAGAAGTTATTTAACTAACTTAGCGGCCGCCTTATATAGACATTTTTAACCAATCATAATTAAGTCGAGTTGTTTTTTGGTTATTTTTCTTTATTCTTTATTTTTTATTGTTTTTATTATGTATTATTTTGTTATTTTATTGTTTTATTAATTTTCTTGTATTTTGGCGTAATTTCGCTTATTTTTGCTGGTTTTTGGGTGTGTAACGGCCTATTTTCAGTTTTTTCTTTTACTTTTAATCAATATTTCGTATTTTTATTTGTTTTTCCTATTTTCTTGTTTGGGTTTTATTTTCTTATTCCTTATATTTTATTATTTTGTATTCTTATTCTATTTATTACTAAATTTAATTATTTTATTTACTTTTTCTTTCCTGTTTTCCTTCCTCCATTCAGTTCTCAGCCATTAACCGCTCAATAATTATTTTTTTCGTTCAGCCCAACAGCGCCCATAGTGGCACTGTAGCTTACAGGATTAATTGTATACGACAGGTAAATTTCCCAAACAACCCGATGGTTTGAAAAATTGTCGAGCTAGTGGTTTTAAATAAAGGCTGATAAACCATTTAATTTAAACCATTTATTTAAGTGATTTTATTAGGTTATAAAATGACCGTGAATGAGGGGATGCAATACATACAAACGGTAATGAGTCAATTGGCGCACGTTACCAAAGTTGTTACTGGCGAGCGACACTCCAAAAGATGCATGCTATCGTCGAATATTACCTATGCGTACAAAGTCATGATTTCCAGACTACTACTGTAGCAGGGTCGGCGTTACTATTAAGATGACCTATGTCGTACTACCTCGTACATATACCATAAACAAACACGAAAATCAAAGTAGCAGTAAACATAATTTCAATTTTTATTTTTACTTTATAATGCAGTAATGATTGGACAATTTAAAATGTCATACAAATAAGCTTGATCTCGGGTGGAAATCATATATCGCTATATTGTGTGTATTGAGAATGGCTGAAAAAACTCTTACTACACCAGTGAGTTAACCTTTTCATTCCGTTTAACGATATTATATGGTACAAGTGTTTGTCACACAGCCAGACCTAACTTTGTAACTAATACATAACTTCTTATCCAAGCGCCAGAAATATTTCTATTTTCTGTCATTCCAACATTTTGATAAAATTTTTTGACAATCCAGTACTGACTTATTTATAAGTTAAAGTGCTTTCATTCTCTGGGATATGCCTCGGTGAAAATGCATTTTTCATCTCATCAAACACTGGAATAATCTAAAGTTTTTTGTTGTATTAATTATTATAAGGTTTATAATTCAAAAAATTGGTTTACGGAAATATTTTTGTTCAGATTATTCATTATTTCCACACCCCCAAAAATGTTAAACATAAATACTGTTGAAAACAAAGTTCATATTAAATAACAAAAAATAGTCACTATCAATTGTGAGTAAGCTGATTAAAATAAAAAATATAAAAATTAAGGCAACAAAATTTTCGCCAGCTCGTTTATTAATAATAAGACGGCTGAGCCACGCGGGAACATTGACACCCTTCTAATATTGTCCAATCTGAGATAAAGCATGACAACTCGTTCCAAACCTATAAAATCCAATTAATGGAACCTATTTATTCGCAATCAAATTACATAACAAAAATAAAAAATGTTAAAAAGCTCATGTTAAATAACAAAAATAATCTACTATCAATTGTAAGTAAGCTGNATAAATGACTGTTAAATTAATTTGAAAATATCTAAGATGAGGGAGTATAAAATAGATTGCAGCAGAAATCAATTTCCAGAAAAATATTTGTTCAGGTCTCAATATTTGAGTTTCTCAACTTTCCTGGTTCTTATATAAACAAATGAAGATAAGTCGTAATAAATATTTATTAGCAATAAAATTTTCAGAAAATAAACAATTCCTATTCAAGATTGATTAATTTGCACAATTGATTCACACTATAATTAATTCAAAAACTACTTGTAAGAAATACGTTGTTGTTCGTATGTTATGTAGTGCTTGCGCATGTAAGATTACTGCAATACTTTTTTAAAGATTTGTGAAACGATTCTGTACTGTTTCGGGATTTAATTATTTCTAAGGATTTACCTTTGAAATTGCTTTGTCGCTAATTTTTGGGCGATTGAACTGATTTTTACTTGGATATTTATATTATTTAAAATTTAATAAATAAATTATTTATTTCCGGCCTATACGCACGGAATAATAACATTATATTTTTTAATATATTTTAACAGATGTTTTTCTTATTCTACATATTTATATAATATTAATTTATTTTTTAACTTATAGCAGCTGTTGTTTTATAATCATTATTATATTGTAAAAGCAGATGTTCGCGTGCTTTTTTAATGATTTATTTTGATTGCCTAAACTTTAATAATAATATGTTTTTAATGATTTTATTTTTTAATTAAACATATATTTTTAATTAAACTGTTTGAGATAAAATTAATAATTTACCCTTTCTTAAATTTTATTGTTATTACATATCAGAATAAAATAAAATACCCAATACATAATTGATTAAAGTAAACACAGGATAAAGTCAAATCACCTAAGATACAGATAAAATAAATAAGGATGAAAGAATATAAAATATTAAATTGTCAATGTTGATAAAAATAATAACACAAGTGGTGGGTTACAGGTAACCAAAATTTTACCTCGTCGTGCTGTTTCCAGCGTAACCCAGAATACAATTATACGTTCGACCACTTGGCACCCGTTGAGTAATCAACGTTGGAACTGTACCAAGCAATTCATTGTTGAATATTGAATTTAACAAAATTTATATATTTGCTTAAATCAACTAATTAATTTAATAATGGCGTTTACAATTTGCATTAATTTAATTATTATAATCTTTAATTTAAGTTAATATGAGATGAACTATTCATGTCCTTACTACTGAAGCAATTGTACCGGGCTGAGGTGTAATGCACGGAGCTTTACTCGTGCCACTCACGCTTCTCCTACGTATGGTTGCAGTAGGTAGTTTCACCGGCACTTTACTTTATTATCTAACGGTTCACTTATTTTCGTTTCGTAGTATTTGGTATATTTAATTTCAGTGCGTATGGGTTTCTCTAAATTGCTGCTCCAGACAACCCCACACTTTAGGTCTCACTCAAGCTACCCGTAGCTTCAGCAATTGCCTCATCTATGACAGGGGATGTTGGTTAACGATGATAAGCATCGTTTCAAGTTTGCCAATCAGAAGAATTCTGGTTGCTATTAATTCTTAATTGTCGACTTAACATTGGTATTTAAATAAATGCTAATCGCTCATAATCTGCGTGTAGGCGTTATTGATATAGATTTATCGATAAGTTTTTCCCATCAGTCGATAAAAATAACTTTGGCATAAAATCAATGAAATTCATTATTCTAGTATCACAGTATGATAAATTTAGTCCAAATTTTGAAGCGGCATTCAACCTTATGGCCTCCGCCCATTTCCTCACAACTCCGATAAAATTCGATTTCAAAAGTTTTATCAGTGATCTGCTCTACTTTAGTTTGTACATCAAATTAAATTGCAAGTGAAGATTGATGGTTTTGAAAATTTTACATGGATCTGCCCTCCTCTGGTAATGTACACCCTTGAGCTACCACGATTATTAATTCAATTCTTGCATTCTACACCAGACATCCCAACATATCACAACATGAAATACGGAAATATAATCGAATGTAATATAAAGTAAACATTTCCATCATTCCTTACATATTTATCGATCAGTAGACAGAAACCAGTTAAGTTGAGAATCTCAAATAATGAGACCTCAACACGAACAAATCTGTAGATGGGCAATATTTTCTGCTGTATCTAAGTATTATTACTTTTACTGTTAAAGCTAATATTTTAACATTTTAATAGTTTTTTCAACTGTTTTTCTGTTTTTCATTAAAATGGATTAAAGAGCGAACTAAATTTTAAACAATACAGATTTTAAAATATAATTTTTAAGACTATCAAATTTCAAGAGCCACTTTTTATTATAATAAAACTTGAGGAATACTAAAAAAATTTGTTGTTATCAAAAATATACGTTCAACGTGTGTAAATGTCGTCTTAATCAATAACTTTGAGCTTACAAAATATTAAAAAAAAGACCTGATCAAGGGCCGGGTAAATATTTGCACAGAAAGAAGGTAACCGAGCTCCAAATTCAGAATTAAATAAATCCCAAAAACTCCAATGCAAACCAAAAACTGTAAAATTTAAAATTGGGAAGTCTATATATCTCAAATACTTCCATTTCGTCAACAAATTTCTCCAGTTACACATTTCCAGGTCTCTAGTGACCTTTTTTTACCACCAAGGTGGTCAAATTTACTTTCAGATTGTTATTATTACTTGCCCATAATACTGTTACTGGCTTCGTTTCCAAGATTTGTGATTGTCCACCAATAACTATATTACGTCAATTTTACACTTACTTGATTATCCTGAAATTTTATATGATTTATTGTAGTAATTTATATTCAGTTAAATTTATCCTTATCTTGCCATTATATGTATAATTGTAAAAATTTATGAATAGCCTTATTTTACTTGGATTTGTATACTTATTTTTATTCGAATGACAAGTTTATTGTAACTGTAAATAATACCTATTTGAAATAATATTTATGCATGTTGAATGTTGCATGACTGAATATTGTGTAATGTCTGTCTGAATGTCAAATAAATAGAAACTTGCAGCATTGACTTTTCATATTTTTTACTAATTATTTTAATAAATACGTAATAAAAATAATCATAATACATAAAATTAATTACTGCAAAAATAATCAGTAGCTACTATCTTAAAAAATGAGTTTATAAAGTTTTCCAGTTATGCCCTAATTCCGTAATACACTATTCAATAGTCTTATTAATTTATTCGTACTTTAATTAAACATAAAACGAGTAACGCCACTTCATCCCACACTAAATGTTCAGTATATTCAACATTCACCCGAAAATCAAACTTAACAAAGGGTTAATTAAAACCTATCCACACGATTAAAACAAAAAACAAAAGCTCCAATACAATTCTATAATTTTTAACACGTTATTCTCAATGAAACTTTATTACAAATACGTAAACAAATAAAAGTCAATTTATATTTTACAACGACGCCCAGAAATCTCAATAAACTGCCCATTTACAGCTCGGTGTGGTCGATTTTGTCCTAGAAATGAATCAACAACATGTCAAATATTTATCAACAGAAACCAAAAAACCTTTGATTCTGCCTCATCTGATTCTGGAGCTTTATCTTTCTCCTCGACTTTCGGTTCGGCTTGTTTTGTAGATTCCTTTTTCTTGTCTTCTTCTTCAGTCCGTTTCCGTTCTTCCTCATCCAATTTGTTCTTCATCGCCTTTTCTCCATCGGCAGTCACTCGCCATGTTTTCAATCCGAAATCTTTCGCATATTCAGAGTCATCTGTAATCAGAATATTGTCAAAAATCGTACCAGACTTCACCTAGAATTCACAGAAATGATCACCAAATGACTGCCAAATGGTTTCAAACCTGCCACAAATCAAATCCAACATATCCAATTTCCCCACGCAAATAGAGCTCATTATCGGACTTATAATCTGGATTATCAATTTCTGGATGCACCCAAGGGCCTTTATAATTTGGATTATCTATTTCCTTCGGTTTCCAATCCCCTCGATATTCGGGATTATCAATTTTTGGGGCTTCCCACTCACCATCCATTTCATCATCCCAATCTTCAGGTTTTTTAGCTTTAGGATCTGGAATAGTTTTCGGCTTATCCCAATCTTCAGGCTTTTTATCATTCTCATCTGGCATTTTGGGTTCATCAACCCAACCTGCAGGTTTTTGTGCATTTGGATCCTGAAAATTTAAATAAATTTTCAATAATTTAAAATTGTTGCAGTAATACAAATTATTAATTGAAACAAATCATAGAATTACATTTATCTTTTTTGGCTGCAAAAAATCCCAGTCATCTTCTAAATTTCCACTTTCGACTTTGTCTAAATCTATTAACACTTCATATGTGTTATCTGATTTTAAAATCAATGTATATAAATGACTGAATTCATCATCTTTGCAAGGAATGTCTTTTTTAATCAAATGATTTTTTCCTTTATAATTGAAAATAACATGGACCTTTTTAGTTCCAATACCGCAAATATCAGGACCGAACATTATTTCGTAAGGCGTTTCTCCATGGAAATTTTTCTGATCCAAATCTTTACCTATTAATTTAATATATCCTCCACCGCAATCAATTGTTTGTTCATGTTTAACTTGAAATTGAACAACTAATACTTTATCTTTATTCGAGAATGGATTCTCTAACTTATAAGATATGCCATAAAATTTCGCATCTTGACTTGTCTGTATTCCTCGATCTTTATCCATATCATCATAAAACTTTCCTGCGGTATAAATGAATTTCCCTTGATCAGATCCTTTATAAGTGGATTCAACCCATTTTTTTAATGAATCAGCTATAATATAATATAAATATGAAAACTAATCAAGTCAACTAACCTGTAGTAAATTCTTCTCGTAGGTAAATAGTTGGATCAGCATTTACTATGGCACAAAATAGAATAACAAGAATAGGATACATAGTTTAAAATTCTACGTCAGTAGATTTACTGTGTAATACTGTGATTGGTTACTAGTTAAGTAAAGCCTAACAGCCAATTATATAAGAACACAGCTGTTGACAATAAAATAAATAAAATATTTAAACAATCTAATTTGTAATGAACAAATTTTTCTCTTAACTAAAATTGAATTAATAAAAAATTATTAACTAAAATATAGGAAATTGATAAATAATTTATATTCAACTAGTATTAATTTTTTATGTTCTTTATATATTTATTTAGATGTGGGGACATGCAATATTTACGTTACAATTAAATAGCAAAAGGGCTTGTTAAACTATAAAAAACTATCGGTTTAATATTTAAATTACGCATTCAACATAAATTTCAAATATTATAAGAACTTTTTCAATTTTCACCACTGATTTCTTTTAAATTGACACTGTATTTATTATAAACTTGACGATGAATCAGTAAAGATATCAATGTTTTTTTTCACCAGAAGATTGCAGAAATGGAGAAAACTCGAGCTGAGAATCAAATAACCATCAGAAATTTGAAAATAACAATCCAGGAGCAGTCTTAGAAATTCCTGGAGCTGCGAGCAGGAAATCATATCGACGCTGGAATTGGAAGAGTAAGGTCGTACTTCGAAACAGACCTGTTCCCAGCTATAGCAGCTCTGATTTTTAGAATCACACGAAGAAATTTAGCACCAAAGAAAGCATTCAAGCCTCATATTGGAAAATTAGAAAGAAACGCAGGTGGGAACTCCAGTTCACCCAGCAAGAAGGTCCAGAAAAATAAAAATAATGATATAATGAAATGATAGTTGTTTGGTATCTAGTGGTTAGCTGTTTGTTAGAAGAACATAGTTGTTAGTATTTGGTTGTAAGTATCTGGTTCATCTTTTAGATTTTGACAAGAATATAGGAAATATTCTACTTGCTTAATAAATTATGTTTAAATTAAAAACTCTCGAATCATTTTAAATTTAAATAAATTAATCTTGAAATTTATATTGTATTTATTAAAAAAACTTGACTATGAATCAGTAAAGATATCGATGTTTTTTTGATATTCACGAATTTTCGGCACTGCCTTTTTCAAGCGATTTTGACGTTGGTACTTCGCTTTAGCGTATGATTATCGGAGAAACGTGACTTCTATAACGAGAACTGCTAATGGTCCGACGAGTCGCTGGGTTACCGTAGAAGGTATCGTGCTACGCTTTACATTGTCCCTTTATCATTTCCCTGTGTACTCCAAATCTTATTAGTCGCCATCTACTTTGAACTTTTATAATAAAAACTTTCACTTAAACAATTTTCGAAAGGTCAAACAAAACTTCAAGATTATAAAATTGGTATTTTCGTCGAATTGTCTGAGAATAGGTTGACAAAATAAATTAGTTTTTTTATTTATTTATTAATTTGATGTTGCGAGATATTTTACAAACTACATCTTATTTATTGTTGAAATAGTCGGATTTATATTTAAATATTTTCGTAAGGAGACAATTTTTTTTGGCCTTAAGAATATAACAATATCGTAATTTACTCAATCTTATTTATTTACATTTTAACTTTAATAATTTTCTTAAGGAAATAATCATTACAATTTAATTAATTATTTCAGTTATACTACTAAGACAAGATTTACACATCTTATTAAAATAAAGCAGTTTATTATAATTTATTTTTCAGTTATTTACAATTTTAATCATTTCATTATATCATTATTTTTGTTTTTCTGGACCTTCTTGCTGGGTGAACTGGAGCTCCCGCCTGCGTTTCCTTTCGAATTTTCCAGAAATTTCTAAAGATCAGAGCTGCTATAGCTGGGAACAGGTCTGTTTCCGAGTACGACCTTACTCTTCCAATTCCAGCGTCGATATGATTTCCTGCTCGCAGCTCCAGGAATTTCTAAGACTGCTCCCGGATTGTAATTTTCAAATTTCTGATGGTTGTTTGATCCTCAGCTCGAGTTTTCTCCATAGCTTCAATCTTCTAGTAAAGTTTCTGCACTTGTTCTGATCGGAATCATATTCCCTCCATCTTTCGGCATCTCCTCATGAACGACTCCGCTTTCTCAGCCTGGCAAGCCACTTCTGTCGTATAGCACGCCACATCTTGGCGGTATTTTTTTATTGGGTCCATACTAATTATTTCATAATTAAATCTGTTGCAACTTCTGACTTCCTTTTGATTGGCATTCCGTGCATCATTTTTACATTTTATGCGATGTTACAATACTAAAAGGCTAAAATCTGCCAATTATTATTAATTTAAAAATTATATTTGGAGATCTGATATGGAGATATTCAGATAAACCTTTTATCTAAAATTGTGGCATGTATATTAAAAATTTATCATTTATTTAAATCTGTGATGTTTTTCTATTTTTATTTTTAATATTATTTTTGGTTATTATTATTATTATTATTATTATTATTATTATTATTATTATTATTATTATTATTATTATTATTATTATTATTATTATTATTTTAATATTATTATTATTATTATTATTATTATTATTATTATTATTATTATTATTATTATTATTATTATTATTATTATTATTATTATTATTATTATTATTTTCAAAAATTTTAAAATAAGAATAATTACTAAGGAAAGAAAAAATCAAATAAACTAATTAATAAAAAAATTATAAAAAATATGAAGAATGAATTAATGAATCCGACCAATTATTTACATATAAATTTCTTTTTATTTCTATTAAAGTTACATATTCATATATATCACCCAAAATATTTTCTCTGATAGCATTTGTTTTTTCCAGGAAAAATTACGCTTTAGCTTTTGGCATTATTTTATTTTGAAATAAATGCTCACTTTTGCAATTTTTATTATATATTCGTGTGCTGGCCTAAAACTTTGACAAAGATCGTTTCTTAAGTAACATAAGTTAATTCTATCTTCTCTTTCCTTTGTTCGAGTGCTACTATTTGTTTTGTGAAGGATATTTTCTTTTCTATAATAATTCATATATATCTATAATTCATTGGGATATCTGACAAAATGGGTTCCAAACTTTTAAAAGGAATTTCTATTGTTAGATTAAATAATGTTTTTAATGTTATGACGCATGGAATATTATGTATTTGTATAATTATATTGTTAAGTTCATCAGGCATTTTCAGCATGATTCCTATCATTGTTTTAATACGTACTTAATCCATAGCTAACATAAGCATCTGATCCTAATTTTACCGAAGCTGTTATCATATCATTTTCAAATGGATTAATACCATACAATTCATTACATGTTATTCATTATACCCAATTCATTATACACAATTTCATCACATATAACTAATTGATGATACTCGTTTGTTCTTACTATCAGCACTTATTTCTTTACTCCCATACAAGAGCGTATTTCCTTTTATTTCCATTTTTGATTATAGTAATCTCTAATGGTTAATGGCTCCTTAATTTCTAGACAATTTGTCTGTTTAACCTAAAGTTCATTTTTAAACGGAATCCTAGTTGGCAATTTGACTAGTCTGACCATATGCTAATAAAACATTTTGTTATACTTCTAAAGTTCACTTTAACGCTTCCATCTGTAGATATTTTTTCAACAAAGTTAAAGTTGATGTGAGAGTGGGACGACATCAAAGTGTATAAGTTAGACTCTAGAGTGATCGAATAGGAGTGACCAAAAGCTGTGTGAGTTGGTAAATTCCAGAAAGGCTATGTGAGAGTAGGTAGATCCTTATACTATAAAATGAAGTTTATTAAAACATCCATAATAATATGTCAGACAAAGGTAAAAGTTATTCTATTGAATACAAAATAAATCCATGTTTCTAGGACAAGAGTCATAAACAACCATTGATCATAAAGTTTAAAGGTCAGATGCGTTTTAGCAGTAATATTTGATCGAGCAATTCCAATGATCATTACGAAAGGAAAAAATGTGATTAAGAAAAGTCTCTGGATATATATATTCTGGAAACTGAGGAAAAGATCATTTTATACATTCAGGAGCATACTGAGTAATCAAAGGTGAGTTTCCTAGTAGTAATTTGATAAAGCATGTTATCACATGTAACGACAATTAGCAATTAATAAATGCCTACTTTAGATGTAATGATTTTACACTTTTAATACTTTTTTCTTGTTAATTCATGACTTAAAGTGCATGAAAATCCAGGTGCTATTAATTACATATTCACAGAAATTCCATTTTGAATTGAATGCAAAACGTTATTCAGTTAAAATATTTATTTTACCTAAATAGGTTTTCAGAAACAAAGCGTAACTCGGGATAATCCCGCTAAAATCTCCACGCATGACTAACCAACTCTTTCACAGTTTAAAAACCCCATAAATAGAATGCTCAAATGCCCATTTCACTTCAGTTTGAAACGGATCGATGCAGCTCTGGCAATAAATAAAATACCAATCCGAAATTAAGGATTCCCGGTAAGTTTATCGAAAACGAGTTTATCGAAAGCGAGTTTATCGAAAACGAGTTTATCGAATGATCAATTTATCGAATGAAGAGTTTATCGAAAAATAATATTTTTAAGGAACTTACGAATTAAGGATTTTATCTCAAAAAAGCATGTCTCTTTTTAAAAAATTAAAAACTTTTAAATATTTTATTTATATACAGAAATTTTAAATATTTTATTTATATATGTACATAATATTTATATTATAATTTTAAAATTTAATCTGAAAGATTGTGATCAATCGATTGTAAATGATCATTTATAAACACATTTTAAGTTTCTGCATATAAAGAAAAAATTTAAAAGTTTTTAATTCCTTAAAAATAATATTTTTCGATAAACTCGTTTTCGATAAACTCGCTTTCGATAAACTCGTTTTCGATAAATCCGTCGGCTACCGAAATTAAGACAACCTCTACAAGAAAAGAAATTAAACAATGGAAATCAAATATATTTATTGATCCAACATATGAAATTAGAGTAATCGATACTTTTGATCTAAAAATAAACATTATCGTTAAAAACAAATCAAACAGCTTTAATCAATATTTAAATAAATCGTTAAGAATAGAAAGATAGAAAATCGATTCAAAGAATAAAATTTTCTCGATACTATTGTGACAAAAAACAGATCTGGAAAATGTTATCAAATTTGAACACCTGAATTCAACAAATCCACAGTCACACATGATAGAATCAGTAGTAGAAATACTATTGTTGTACAAAACATCATAGACACTCTATTTAAATTTTGTCATGGAGAAAATCTCTAATCAGAGAATAACATTATTTTCTGGCTCAAAATTGGCTAACTCGATCATATAACTTGATCAGACAAAAAATTTCAGATAATTTTTTGTTCAAACGAAATTTTTCAAATCCATGAACTGGTCTTTGCTTGATTCCCAATAAAACAAGTGGCCATTGACGGCAACAGAGATTCTAATGCAAGATGTGAACGATGAACATGGATATTCTGCCATTTATTATTTGGTCGCTTCTGCCATATTCGGGTTTCTTCAAACTGTTCTGTAAGACATTTCGATCCACCATTTGACCGGTCTTGAAACTGAACAAGTCTTACATAGGCAATACAAGCATTTTCTTCGCCTAACAAATGAACTGTTGGATTCAGAATACTCGTATGCGACATTTTAGTATTTTTTGATAAAGCTGCTCAATAATAATATAATAATAATATAATATAATATAATATAATATAATGATATAATAATAATAATAATAATAATAATAATAATAATAATAATAATAATAATAATAATAATAATAATAATAATAATAATAATAATAATAATAATAATAATAATAATAATAATAATAATAATAATAATTATAATACCATTCTCAAAGTAGAACCGATGAATATCAACTCCTTCAATTAAATTCCCCATTGATTCAGGACCAAAACAAGTTAAATTGGAATCCACAAGTTTACTGAACAAATTGGAAAACCAATATTAATATAACATATTATATATACATTATCTTACAAAATTTAGAAGAGCAGTAATTAAACAATGTATGTCAATTTTCATTCACAATTAAGCTGACCATGATGGGGTCATCATCAAATAAATAGTGGATTCTAATTATTTGGGCATTTTATTTTATGCTTTTGCATATTTATGAGGATGGTAAATGTCGGTTATCATTAAAATTTTGGAGAAAAATAAATTTATATATGATTAATTGGAATGTATTCCCGTCAATTATATATATATATATATATATATATATATATATATATATATATATATATATATATATATATATATATATATATATATATATATATATATATATATATATATATATATATATATATATATATATATATATATATATATATATATATATATCCTTACAAATTTTGAATCCTTACAAGCGTTTATTTACAAATAGATTAATTTTCACTGTACATGAGCGTCAGTGCAAATGAATCTACTAAGATCTCAAAATTGGTATCCTAACTCAGTAAACCCCGAAACGATGAAATGGGAAATGGAACAACTGACGTACTTCCATTAGCTGTTTTGCTGTTAGAATAAATTTAGCAGTTCATTGATCAAGGCACATAACTAAATTGATGTCAAAAGTAAAATCCTTAAGATAATCAAGAAGCTATTCTTACATATAAACAATGGTCAATCGAATAACCTTAAAACAAAAAGCCCCTCCAATTGGTTCTGAAATATTCGAAAATAGTATCGAAATATTAATTACAAATTGATGTACACTTTTTGATATTCAAAGGTACATGATTAATAAAGGTAGATAGTATAAATCTCATTTATTCAGCAATTTTAGAATTGCAAAATTCAATAATGGTTTTCCCCCTCAATAACATTGTTTAGTAGAAAGATTAAAAAATACAAAAGACCTACATACACTTTTAGTGAATCATGACCGATTCATTATCACACTTATTATACTTTCGAGTATAAACAATCCTTAAGCAGTCTCCGTTTGGATCCAATTCATTAATTAAAAAAGGATAAATTCTATCCCAATGCATCACCAAAGAATGAAAATTTAAAGACAACTAGAAACTACTTTCATAATTTTAACATAGTACTCTTTTCTCAAGATAAGTTGAATATTAAAATCCCAATCAAACATTACATCGCTAAATGTGTCAAGAATATTAAAAGTGCCTAATTTCATAGTAATTTCACCTCGCCGATTCTTTAAAAATAGAGACAATATACTGTTATACAATAATACAAAAACAAAAATTGAAGATGACCATCAAGAAAAGTCTTAGCCTTTATCATACCCTTTCAAATCTACGAAGTTCAGAATTCACTTGCAATGAGAAGAAAAATCTTGTATTTTTGAAGTTCTAATGAAAACATCAAACATATAGGTTGCGAGAAACAATGGGCTTTTCAAATAAAGACAAAATGAAGACAAGTCAATCTGGTTCAGATAAAAATTGAATCGGGTAAAATTTATTATCGATAAACGGATAGTTAATTTAATTTAATTAAAATTTTTTTTAATATTTAACATACTAAACTAATTTTAAAAGAAATCTTGGAGAAATTAGATAAGTTATGCATCGATTGATTAATAGAGAAAATTCAGTTTTCAATTAATATTGAAATATAAATGTTATGTTGTCGATTAAAATTAAAGGTTATTGTAAGTCAAATTTTTTCACGTCAAATAATTATGTATTAATGAGTTCTCAATAATATACAGAAATAATGTAATTATTGTCATTGTTAGCGACCTCTATAATTTCATCAAAATAATGATTAAAATTTAGGAGGCTAAAGATTTTATTCAAAAAGAACATTGAAATAAATAATTGATATATCTGCTCCAATAGTCACTGTACCAACGAATGCACGGACACTTGATTTGGCCATTGTATGTAGATTGTTGAAGATCTTGACCATCATCGAAAGATCATAGCCAATAAAACGAAGGCTTCAATTTCTTGAATGTTTGGCATATTTGCTTTAGTAGTTCTGACGAGATTTATTGATTGGGAAGTTGAATGTTTCATTTTTTTATATTGAATTTGATTTTGGAAAAAAAGTGAAGATTATTTAAACAATGATTTTAATTTGATTTTTAATTTAATTAATTTAATAATATATTTTAAGTTCAATTATTAAATTGATAAAAGTGGGAGTCAGAGGCACTACAGTTATGGTTAAATTTGATTTAAAATATACTAGTAAATTTATTACTGAAGACTTATTAAACATCTGTAAAAAATCAATAGAAAATTATATAAACTGAACGATAAAAATATCGAATGAGTAGTGATAGAAAATATCAAGATTAATAGAACAACCGGAATCGTTCTAGTATCGACAAGAAAACACGGCAAGGAACGAATAAAAAGTAAACTAACATATATGAGTTGAAATCGCAGGCAGATATAGATGAGATCAATTGTTCAGTAACTTTGATAATCTCCTGCTTCTTTGCTAAATAAAAAAAGAACAAATTACAATTATTACAACAAATACTATTCATAATGTCTATTGGTCTTTTTTTATGAAATATATTTTTTACTTGAGATTTCGAGTGAAATTGTAATATTTTATATCAATTGATGAATATATTTATGTCACGAATAAATGGGATCGAAACTAGAATATTACAAAAATACATAAAATAGAATATATAACATAAAAAAATACAAAATAACATAAATCCTTCTTTCCATATTATTTTATTTGACCGGTCATGATAAATAGATTTCAAGAAAAGAGATTTATTAACGGACAAAAAAAAACTCAAATTGTTGTATTTAATAATAAAAGTCTACAAACAAACAATAACATTTTTGGAAGGGCAAAAAATGAGGCAGAGATATGTAAAAATCATTGTGGTAAATTTTTTAATTTTATTTATTTATATTGAACAAGCAATTGCTTATTGTTATCATTTTTCAAAATTGTCTGTCGTTGGTGAAACATAAATAATGTCACTAAAAATTGTAATTTTCACTCTCTTCATATACCTAATTAAAACGAATTTTAAATGTTATTGCAATACATCGAACTATAAAGACTAAATGAAAGTCTAACAAACATAAAAAAGAGCAATTTGAGAATTAAACTACAATTGCCTTCATTCATAAAAGACAAAAATTGTAGTAGACATTAAATTTTAGAGTAAAAACGCTAAATCGTCAACGTATTCTTTAAAATTCGAAGGACATTAAAGACTTTAATGGAAGATATGTTAAATGATGAAAGCCAATTATAGAATGAACGTTGTTTCATTAAAAAATTAGAGTTTTGTCAGATAGAACTAGGAGCATTGCTTGTTTTCTAGCCAATTATTTGTTATGTATTCCTCTAAATAATAAAGAAATAAAAATGAGCAAACTATCATATTCACAAAGATGAGCCATGCAAATGAGCCATGACACAATGTACATAAAATAAAGCCAGTACCCAGGAGCGCTCCAAGCGGATGTGCAACGCGTGCGTTGCACGCAGGCAGACGTTTGAAAGGGCGGCAAATTTAAAATAAAAACCATTTCCAAAAAAAATTTAATTTTCAAAATAAAAAAAATTACGACTATTTTGTGCGTGTGGTGTCATTGAACGCACTCCAGCTTAATTTTCCATATCTGTCATTATCTTGTCAAAGTCATTTAGTGTTTTAATTTTTGAACCAAATCAACATTTCAAGTTTTAAAATTTATAAAAATCAATAAGAGATTTTTTTGCGTGTACTAAACTATAACTTTCCTAAACTTCTCTGTTTTGTGATTATTAAACTATAATTTTCATAAACTAATGCATGTGATATGTGTGTTATTTCGTAGATAGTTTAATTTTTAATTTAATTAAAATGTTATTTTTATTTTGGATTATAGAAATTTTTTTTAAAGATTGAACGGGGAGCAGCAGGAAATTATTTTGCACGCAGGCGGTCCAACAGCTCGGCGTGCCTCTTCCAGTACCAATTTTATTGCTTATAACTTAACTGGACATTCTGGACCTAAAATTTAAATTGGTAATTTCTTTTTCTATCTATCTATCTATCAATCTTCCAGATAGTGTTTTGCATAACTATTATATTTGCATATTTTATAATTTTTTAAATCAGGTAAAAATCTTTGTAATAATAATAATATCTTTTAAAATAAGAATTTTGGTTATATTTATATTCTTACTACCCTCATGCTAAATGACCATTTCTGAAGAAGCAAGGGAAATTTAGACACAAATCAAGTCAAGAATAAGTATCCCACTCTAACTTTGAAGCTTTTGAATAAGACGCGTTGGGAGAATCATATTAATGCTGTCTGAGCGATTCATCTTGACATTCCATAGAAGCTCTTATAGACATATCTAGAGAAGATTCTGATCTAATGGCAAAAATGAAGACAGAATCGATCGCGAAACAGATAATTTCATTTTCATTTATATGCAGTATTGTTCTATATTCTTACGGAAATTTCTATCCCAAGTTAGAAATTGCAGCCGATCTATTCAAATATATCCATGAAGGCTTTTTCGAAACGCTTTTTCGACGAAGACAATAGCTCAAGTGGGGAGCAATTGACTCCAATATTATTATTCAAGCAGAAGTTTTTTGATGTCGCAGTGAAGGCAAGCTTAATAGCAGTAGAAAAGATTTTGAAACATTCAATGTCACAATTCGACCATTCAAGTTTCTTTTCTATATCCACGGAGCAGGCATGATGGATCAAATAGAATTAAAAAAATCCTGCGACAATTTAAAGAAGACTTTAAGCGATGAAGATGAGCGAAATATTTCTTCGTCTGAAATTTTATTGAAGATACGCTCACTTTACCACCGCGTTGATCTTGATTCAACACCAGAGCAAGTTATACATTTTATTCATGAAAATAAGTTCGTTGAATTTTTCCGAATGTAGCTGACAACAATCCTTCTCAACAATCCTTCTCAAAATTAAAAAATTATAAAAAAAAATTTGAGATCGACAATGAGCCAGGACCGTATAAATGGTCTTGCAATCCTTATAATCGAAAATAAAAAGGCTGAAAGTTTAGATCTGGACAATATACGAAGGGAGTTTGCTACCATGAAAGCTCGAAAAGTTAAACTTTCTTAATTAATAAGTATTCAAAATCAAAAACTAATTTGTTTCTATTTACCCAACATCAAAAATAATTGTAGAAAAAGGGTGTCAAAACCATTCTGCCTCTCTAAAAAATTTATTGGGTTGGCCCTGATTATAACAAATTGCTAACTAAAACTTGTAGAATTCAATAATGTATTTTCCTATTATAAGGGATGTCAACTTACTACAATCTTACACATACTATTTAATATATAATATTAAAAATTTAGTATACATATTTACATTAACGATAAATATTAATATCTCACAATCATAAAACGGTCATATTAATGCATCATTATCATTAATACATATGAGTATTATATATATTCATTCATAAATTTTATGTGGTTTTTGCGATGTTTTACTATTTGATTAATTTTAATGTTTCGGAATGCAATTTGGTCTCCATTAAATTCGAATCCATATTTTTATGCTAATAAATGTGGTCTAATTTGATAAAATTAAAATACAAATGAACAATTTGACACATGCGAATTATATAAAAGTTGGAATATATAAATAAGAAGAATGAATTAGATCAGGGGTGAGGAATCTGCGGACTCCGGAGTGTTATCGAAATAAATCTTAATTTATATAAAAACCTTGAATTTTGAGGATTTAAAAATAAAAATACTTGTAACTACTGAACTGTACTGTACAAGCATCCTGCCGAGTACAAAGAACGAAATATAAAAGTCAATCATTCACACCCATAAATACAAAACGTATGTAGACAAATAAATAAGATTATTAAGCACTCATTTGTGAAATGATGACTTATTTGCATCAATTTTTTGATTCAGAAATAATAAACATTTTCCAGAATATTTCGGACAGCTGCATTTTTCGAATCTGGAGACTGATTATAAACATTGTTTTAATTACTAACTGTATGTAAACAAAAGATTTAAAATGAAATTAATTAATGTTAAAATACTTTTTGACTGCGGCCCATTTGGAGACGACACATTTCAATGTGGCCTATGGAAATAAAAAGGTTCCCCGCCCCTGAATTAGATTAAAGAAACTGCGTAAAAAGGTTTTCATGATATTTTAAACCAATAATGCAATCGTAATGGAAATATTATGAACTTTTTATGAAAATAGACGAGATTTCATTGTGGTTTTTATAATCAGAGAAGGGAACGGTCATCAACAAAATTGAAATATTAAAATTGTGTTAAAACAAAATTGAAGATAGGGACTGTCGCTCAACTGTCGCCTTAGTACCTGGGATGCACTTTGTAAATTCAATTTAAATTTTTTTAATAGGAATATGCTCATTTTTAAAATGTGTTTATTTCTATTCAACGAAAGGTAACTTTTATTTTATTTTTATTCCATCTATATATTTTTTTCGTGGAACAATATATACTTATCCACTTGCCTATCTTCATCAAAGAGTCCATTGTCATCAATAACAATTTCTAGATTTTCTACCACACAATGGACTATTTTCAAAATCTCTTCAATCTAATTTATATCATTTTTGGTATCTCGTCTTTCTCTTTGAAAATCCATAAAATCAAATCTATAATAATTTATTTTCACAATATTATCCAAAACAGTACAAATCATCAAAAATAAGTACTGTACTTCTGAAAATACTACTTCTGGTCACCTTAATTAAAAGTATGTATATATAATGATTCAATAATGTTGACTTTACCACTCAAATCGATAGTTTTTATTACACATATTTTTTTACTTAATTTTGAAAGTTGAGATAACATGAATAAATTGCTAGCATATTTAAGGGGAAATTGCAATAAAAATGATTCTCGAAGTACTATTGCAACCCGTTCAAACATTTCACATGCATCAATAGTTAAATGACTAGTGAAGAACATGACAAGTGGTGAAAAGAATATATTGCAAAATTTATTTCATTCCAAAATGTATTCGTAAATTTTTATTGACTTAACCTATGCTTCCAGCACAATGACACTCGCAAAATATAGAAATAGTTTCATAAAGAAATTGTATATTAAAATGGCCGCTTTACAATTTATGTGTAAAAATACAGAGGAAACAAATAAAGGAAAAGTTGTGAACGTAACCATTGTGACTATTTTCTGTTTCCAAAGAAAAAGATCTACATGATTATTGAAATACTTAAAAATCTAAATTCGACCTAAAATTGGTGAGTTGTATTGGTAAAGATCGTAAATAAATTAAAATTTACTTAAATAACGAACTTATTAAATAATAAAAGCGCATAATTTGTCACTTACTTTCAATTTCTGAAGAACTGACATCTGATTTCAACACCATACTATTACAATTCATCACTCTATTCGGAGCTGAATGAAAACAATAAAATTCTAAAATTCAGATTCTATTTATACTTTTAGAATCATCAGTATCTTCTATAGTTGGAGCTGCGCTGTCTGTGGAATCCTTGATTCCTCCATTTGATTTCTTACTAATCACTACAAATTGTATGAAATTAATTATATTGTAATTTTTTAATTGAAACCTTTACTATTACTTCAGTGTTTTATTTGATTTTGTTAATAATAAAATAAAATTTTCAAATAAATTTATAAACGTTTAATAAATAAAAAGTAAAAAAAAATTAGAGATTTAAAGAATTTCATTGATTATTTGAAAAAGTTAATAATTTATTATAAATGTGAATTGATGTTTTTCATAAGAATTTTACCAAGAACAATAGATAGAATTGCTATTTTTCTATTATTCTTTCTTATTAACATATTTTTCAATCCACGGACAGTTTGTTCGTTTTCACAGATTTTCTAGTGTATACGAAAATTTTGTATCAAAAGAAAACTAGGGTTTACAGAGCAAAATTCATCAAAACCTTTACAAATCAGAAATACTGATTCATATTCTAATTCAGTCAAAATCGTCAGTGACTTTTATGGACAAATAAAACGTTCTATAATGGTAGTTTAACCCTATTCAATAAAAGAAATAATCCATATCCAAGATCCTAATTGAAACATTTTTGTAAGTTTTATCCTTGGATGAAAGTTTTTAACAAATTCCGAACTTTAGCGTTTTAAACTTTACTAGAACACTTCTATCTCAAATTTCCATTTGCAATCCAACGTCATCACTAGATTTTTTTTCATAGAAATTCAACTGTAACTCGTTTAAATTTATTTTGTTTTTTATTTAAAAAACTTAAAAAAGACATTAAAAAATTTTTTCAATTATTGATAATGAATTTTGCACTATTTTATCAATTATTTTTTGAAAAATTTATATACTAAAAAAGAAAATTTATTCATCTCAATTTCAATTTGGCAAACATTAATAAAATGGTAATATAAATTTAAAAAAATGAATTATTTTTGCCAACTATTATCTTTATTCTATCTGATACAATTCAGGAAAAATAATGAAAACCCAATGGGTTAACAATTAAATTTTATAAGGAGTTTTAGTTGGCATTGAAAGAGATTTTTAAACACAAAAATAAGCATTTATCTAAACAATGAAATTAATTATAATTGAAAACTAAAATCCTTTATATATTCATTCTTCACAAAACTGTAAAATTAATGGAAATTAAATATCCAAAAACATACCAATTGTAACACCAGTCTGAATGATACTCTCAATTAAAGGAACTACCACTTTTTAGATGAAATTTTTCATACTGGTTTTATATTCTGTGTTCTTTCAGTTCTATAACACTAAAATTATCCTAAAATGTGATTGATAAGAACCAACTAAAAACCCATGTCTATTATATTTCAGTGCTTCAGCCTTTAACTATATTTCACTGAATATGTAAGTCAAAAATTTATTAATGACCACAACAAATGCATAATTAATATCAAGAAGAAATATAGTAGGAAACCTACTATATAGAAAACATATCTTCTAATGTACCATATTTAACGATACAGGTACCATCATCGTGACACTTTTTGTTTTTCTGAAGAATTTATTTTGCTTATTTTGATTTTTGGTGCTTTATTGCTTTTTGGGTTTTGATTTTGAAGATTTTTGTTTTTCTTCTTCTTACCACTTACATTCTGCATTGACAATGTTAAGAAATTGATTATATATAACAAATTGTATCAATAGATTATATTTTGAAAATTTTGGAAAAATATTGGGTCATTAAGATAAGAATTTCTGTCTACATCCAATGCACTTAGTTTGCGCCTCCAAACTGAGAATGTTGTAACAGAAAAATTTGTAAACCAGACACTTAAAACTATTGTGATATTATAGGAACATAAAAACTATTTCAATCATTATTACTTTTGTATTACTAAGTATCAATAAGAAAAACAAGTAGATGGTTTTATTAGTATAATAGAGTGGATTCACTGCACAAATTTCATATCCAAAATCCTACTGGGACGAAGAAAACAAACTGGTCAAAGATTGATCACAATTCACCGGACGACAAAGTTCCAAGTTGATAAATAAAAATTATAAGTTTTGACAAAATATTCACTCTACAATCATCACCGATTTTGGTGCTAAAATTAAAATTTAGTTTTATCAAAATCTAATATTGCTGCGGAGAATACTTAATAACCTATATTCTGTAATATACAGAACTGGTTGTTTCTAGACGCAATTAAAAACAGTTTATAGCTGGACCTATAATGTAAATCTGTAGGTTTTGAATTGTCATTGTTTGATAAACATTGGAATCTTAAAAATTGCTGAATTCACATTTCTGCTTGATCTTATATAAGTTGCCTGATTGAAATTTGTAGAATACAAATCTTCAAACAGACAACTTTATTTTCATTGAAAGCACTCAGTTGAAATGAATTCCGTAATATACATCATAAAACATAATCAGTTAATTGTTTCTACTCTCCCGACAAAATATTCTATAGCATTTTATGTCATGACTGACTTTTCAGACCTTCCAGATTATTTTATTTTTACCACACTTATTAAATAATTAGCTCTATTTCCACGCATTTCATCTATATTATAATGGAAAATCAAATAAGATTCATATAGAATCATTTCACAGCTTCAAATATCAAAGTTCAGTAAAGGAATAATCATAATATGAAAGATAAGATTCTATAAAGATTTCTCTCATCCACCACTGGCTCGACTGCTGGCATTACCTAATGAGAACTGTACTTTGTTAAAGGAGTAATAAAAAAATTTATGTAAAATATTTTCGTAAAGTAATATTATGTTTGAATATTATTTTAAGTGTTTTTAGTTGGGAAAAATTTGGACTAAAAAGAATTGTTTATATCACATAAAATATTTAATCCTTCTGTAACACTAAAAGTTTCTTTCACTTTCACTAAATTCTTTCACTTTTGAAATCGACCACGTTTAGTTCAACGGCTTATCTAAACAAAATTTTTCTTTAAACAATTACAACGATATCGAATAACAATATCCGATCACTAGTGAACCATATTAAAGAAATTTATCAATTTGTGTTTGTTCCTGTTAATTGAGCCTTTCACATATCAAAACCAATAATTCCCCTTTTCGAATATTTAAAAATTTTATTGGCAGAGCACTTACTCTTTATATCAGGGGTTCTTAACCTTTTCAAACTTATGGACCCCATAAATACCCCGACGGACCCTTGAAATGTTAAAAAATTAATAAATTGATAGTAAAACACATACATTTTTTAATAATTATTTATAAATTTGTTTATTCAGCTTCAAACAACAATAATAAAGGTTTTTTGTAAACAGTGCCGCGGACCACTTGGAACCCGTTCGCGGACCCCCTGGGGGTCCATGGACCCCAGGTTAAGAACCACTGCTTTATATGCTTAATAAATAGGTTTTGAATGACACTAAATGTAGGTTTCAATATAAATGATAAAATGAATTTTAAAAAAAGTGTATAAAAATATATAAATTTTTTCTACTTTTCTTTTGTGGAGTTAATCTATTTTGCATATGAGCAACTCAATTATTAATAGATAGGCTGTATAATTGTAATAAATTATTTCACAATAATAAAAATCTTGAAACTTTCACAAACGTCAAATGTCAAAAACTTTCTTAAATGAGAATTTCCTTTAGTATTAATGTATTTTGGAATAATCTTTACCAATATTTTAGTTAAATTAAAAAAAAACTTAAAACGATTCCAATTTAGTTGTACTTTTTCTCTACTGATTGATCTACCTTTTTGAGTTTAATAATCTTAAATAAAATTTATGGCTCAAAATGAATTACAAATGCTTCATATAATGCGAAGTATACCTAAGGTGACCAGATTTTTAGATGGGCAAAGCGGGACAACTTTGAAGGAGGGGGTATCAACAAATATTTTCATATAGAATAAAAATAATATGGTAATATTTTTTGATTTTTAACATAAGTACAATTTATAAATATAAAAAATTGTATAATATTTTATTCCTTGACATATTTTTTATTTGAGTGAATTTGTTTCTGTATATTGTTGTCATTTTTTAAAATATTGTAAAAATTTAATTTTATATTTCTTTCTAAAATTTCTTTTAAGATTAGGGTCAGTGATATATTTTTTGTTATCAATATAAAATTGAAGACTACGAGTATTTTAAGCTAAGTTTAAGAAAATTTATGTATTTATGAAATACATAAATAAATTACCTTAATTTTCTATGGTAAGTAGCAGATTTGTAATATTTATTTGTTTAATTAGCCTCCTAGCACGCAGTACGAACACGAAGTGTATCATCTGAGAAACAAATACAATGTAACTTGGTAAGAAAAGCAATATGTAGTCCGTAGGATTCTTAAAATGCAAAACAATGATTTTCATAAATATAAAATTTAACTTAATTCTAAAAGTCAGGAATTTTGAAAAACGTTTCGGGACGTGGGATAAATCGTGAAAAATCGGGACTGTCCCGCCAAAAGCGGGACGTCTGATCACCTTAAGTATACCGCAAGAAAGTGTGATTTTCTTTTGATTGGAAATGTCAATATATCAGCAAAAAAAAGTAAAAAATAAGAAGTGAAAATTTCTGTAAATTAATATTACTTTAGTCAAAATTAACTAGTTGCAAAAAGTACATAATTAACTTGTAAATCAATATTAATGATCGATTTTAATCAAAATATTCGACATAATTAATTATTTAAATTAAAAACCGATTCCGAGAGTTAATACCAATTTATTAACTGTTAAAGTAATAAAATCAATTACTGTGACGAATGTCCTTCATTTATAATTTTAAAAGGTGTAGCATCTTCAGAAGTTTGGATAAAAATAGAATCATCTTTGTGACTCGAAAAGACAAAAAGACATTGAAAAGTTCCAAATATGTTGTATTCACCAGAGCCAATGAATCCTGGATGAGGACAGTTGGAATTTAATTATTTTACCAAAAACCCATATTGATATTTAAATAAATTCAATTTTTATATTATAAGCAATTTCAATCAATCGATCGGCACCGAATGAAATTAAATAAATAACTAATAATCAATAAAATATTAAAATAAAAATTCAATAAATACAGGCTTGGCTGTTTAACGAGGTACTTTTGGAAATATCAATGTAAAAAAAGAAATGGGTAATTTTTGTAATATATTGACATTTAACTTCTAATAGGGCCAGGCTAAGAAGTAACGACATAATTGGGAATAGCGATGCAATACCAAACGTCGCAATGTTATTAGCAAAGAAAAAATATTTAGCGAAATTGAAAATTTTTTTTGAGACATTGGTTTGCTGAAATCGTTCATTTATGAAAAGTAATGTCATGATTGGGAAAAGAAGACTATTAGTAAGTTACTGGGCACATTCGATAAACGGTACAAGCTATCAGAAGCAACCATAACTAAATGTATCCCAAGTTATACTACAATGAATTTGGTTTGCAGAAGTAGAAATGTAATTCTCCAAAAGCCGTTGTCCAGTACGCTATCAAAAGTTACTGATAACTGATGAAATCAAAAACAAGTTGCGATTCACCCACTGAAGTGAATACTCTCCCGATCATTGAGTATACAGAGTTCAAGAATTCAAAGAATGAAAATAAACGACAGTATTTATCTTTTTGTATGAAGACATGATAGATTAAACTGCTGGAATTTAGAACTTATAACACATTTCGTATATTATGTAGTCAACAATACCAACAATACCAGAATGCAAATTGCGCATAGTTGTATTAAAGATCTGTATTATACAAAGATTACTCAAATCCATTTTTATGGTTTAATAGCTGTATTGTGTGTTCATCTTGACCGTAAAAATATATCCAAACTGCCATTATGCCCAATGAATTCAAATCAAAACTGATTATAACAACAACCAAACCTATATTATCAAAGAAATTAATAAACAATTATCAACAAGTCAAATAATTCAAAAAACCTGTAATCACTTGATAAAGTAAATACTATACAGGAAAAGGTTAAAATTGTTATAATTACCAGAACAGTTCCACAGAAAACATTTCCTTAAAGACAAGTATAAATAAATAAGTTGACAATATTATTATTAATAATATTGTAATAATTGGAGATCTAAAACATTTATTCAAGTGTTATTTAAGTTGTGCAAGCCCATTCTATAGCTAAAATATAAAATAATATTATCATTGTTTCTAAATATCGAAAAAATTATGGTCCATTTTTAATAAAAACTATAATGCTAAACAAATGAAATATGTGCCAAGGAAAAATGCGTCAAAAGTTGTATAAGGAAACAATAATAATGAAATATTTATGATTTGTATAGTTATTAACCCCTTAAAGCGCACTGACGTATATATACGTTCGCGCAAAACCGGACAAAATGTGCAGTGACGTGATAGTTTTTGAATAGTTTTAGTTTATTATTTTTCAGCTAATAAATATTATTATTTTATTGTTACATTATATTGTTATTAATTGAAATTGGTCCAAATATATATTTTCTTAAAGAAAAAAAATTGATTCCTTATGGTCGTTTTTTTTTAATTGTGCGTTAAGGAGTTAAAATAATATCAATAAATTCGTTGCAGTTTGAATAACAATTATACGGTAGTGTGATATAATCAACAATACGTCACATCAATCCCCCACATTTATTATGAAAGCTTTTCTATAAAATTAAAAAAAAATTTTAGATTTTTAGATTTGGTTATAAATATTATTCACGTTTTTCTTCGGCTAGATTCCTGAACCAGTATATGAGATAGCGGGAAGTCTCTCCAATGTATGTAGCATTGCATCCATTACATGAGAATTTATACACTAAACCTGCAGGGGCTTGAAACTTATTCAATAATTTTAAAGATTTCGACACTATTTCAAACATATTGGAATTGCCTAATTATTTCATGACATAAAGCTTAAAATGGCAATTCAAATAGCTATAAATGGTCTTCTTAGTCAGTCTTCTAGAAAAGCTTTTTGAATATTAATTTTTATTCAAAAAAATAAACTGGCTTATGCATATTTTTGCTAGATATTTCAAACATAAAAGGATAATGAATACGATCGAAAAATTAAACTCTTTATCATATTCTCATTTTTTATTATATTTAATTTTATTATCATTCCTATTGATAATAATATATTTGATTCATGTTTCATGACAATCAACATGTTGACATTAGCTAATAGAAATCCCAATTCTCATTAGATTATTATTTAAAACTCAAATGGAAATATGATCAGGAAATTCAATTATTCTGTTAGTTCTTATACCAGTGGAAATAAGGATATTGATGGGGCTGATGATAAAAAAAGAAATCACAGAATAGAAAATATTAATCCTCACAACTGACTTTTCGAATTATTATTTGAAATTGACCTTGTGTTATTAATATTATTTTAATTCTGTTGTAATATTGTAAATGCACAGTAAACTTTCCATATATGGTACAGTGATTTATATAATACAAAGACAACTAACGGGAAAGTTAACTTTGGTTATAAATATTCCCATTCTCTACAAATGATAGATGTAGTACCCTGCCACACACACACACACACACACATTTATATATATATATATATATATATATATATATATATATATATATATATATATATATATATATATATATATATATATATATATATATATATATAAATTTGTTCAAGTAATAATTAAATTTGATATTTTAGATTACAATTAAAATAGGTTTATAAAAATTATTTATAAAAGAAAAGTTTTGTTTTTTAAAGTGAAAAGTTCGTTTAAAAAAAGAGAAGTGAAGAATGAAGGAGGACATCTTAAAAATATAACTCGTTCAAGATATATAGTGAGCACGTTAAATTGTATTTCAGAAAAGCACGTTCGATTACAGTTCGGAAGCACGTTGAATTAAATTTTAAAAGCACATTAACTATGTTAGTCATCACTAGTGTTCTGTTGAATAGTAAAATATATAGATCAATTGTTTCTCAATTTACACCAAATTATCATTGCACTAAAATAGACAACCCTACATGATACAATTTAGTTATTTCTAGTGGGCAAATAGGGTATACCATATATGGAGAGTTAATTGTAATTCATTTCTATATAAACCCTTGACAATATTAACAAAGTATTTGAACATTCGTTTAATAATTTCAGTAAAAGATTTCATCAGTTTGTTGACAATAAAAATATAAATTGATTAATTAAAAATAGTCCTATTTCCACCAATCAAATTTCAGTAAATTTATATTTAGCAAAAATGATTTTCCATGTCAAATTCAATGCAATTATTTCTCATTTGTAAATGTCTTAATTGAACTTTGCTTTTATTTGTTTGTTAAATAATGGCAAATTTCAACTGATTGGCTTCAATTTACGACATAAACAATATTTCAATTAATTATTTACAATCTCCCATATGAATATTTTATATTTAGAATTTACCGAGAATTTTTCAAGCATTGATTAAATTCGCAAATATTAAATAAAATAATCAATAATAACGAAATGAGTCATTTTTGAAATTTTGTTTTAACATTTAATTTCCTCAATTTCAATTTTTTTCAAACTAGAAACAATATTTTGTTTTATAGTTATCATGTAATTTCGGCACAATCTTTATCGAGTATTTTACTTAAAAGCCTGTATCGAAAATTCGTATTAAATACAAAACAAAAGATTGATTTATAGTCTAAAGAGAATTGAAAATAAATAAATGATGAAAAAGATAAAAGATTTTACTCATGACAACGACATTTAGAAAATTACAAAACAAAATTAAGAAAATGGAATTTTAGATCAATAATTATACTTTTTCAATAATAAATTTTACTACTTTTAAACAATAAAATGATAATTTAAGCCTTTTGCTACAAATAATATATTAAATATAAATGAAAACATTTTCGTCCTTGGAATTTACTTTCTTCTATTTTCAAAATGCTTTTTATCTTCTCTTTTATTTCCATTTTCCTACTTTTCATTGGTTATGTTAGTTATTTTTTGAAATTAAAAAGGGCTAGCTTATAGTCGAATTTTTTTCATTTATATTAATCGTATTATTTGCAGCAAAAAGCTTAAATTATCATTTAATTGTTAATGAATAATCATATAAACTTATACTACTGTTTTTATAAATTATATCAAATAAATCTATTTTAAGTAGGCGGGTTCTAATTTTCCCTACAAGTTAGAGCTACCTACAGATTTATGTAATAAACTATAAAAAGTAATAATTACTTTAAAGTTTATTATTGGATAACTTAAAGTGTATAAATACTTTCGTAATAACCTATAGCGAAATATAGAATAATGTATATATACAACTGTTTAATGGAATGTTGACGCCATAAATAGCAATTCTTAACGTATTTTAAACAATTTTCTTTTATAAATAGTAAAGTTGAAAATGTACATGAGTGTTACATAAAGTTATAGAAATTACATAAAAAAAGTAAGTGTACAAAAATTAGGCCTCAACTCAAGTGCAACTATTTACAGTAACATAGAAAGCGACTAAGGGCTAATATCAAACTTAACACCCATAACAATCGGGGAAATTTCTCAAAAGCAAATGCACAAGTATTAACTCAGGAAATCTCTTCTTGAAGTGAGAGTGCAAGCTGTCGGAAAAAGTACATATTTCTAGAATAAAAATAATAATGCAAAATTAAAATTAAAAATACGCTCATACCTCGCTTTACGGGCTAGATACGCTCCGTGAAAGTTGGTCGCAAAGCGAAAAGCCGTATAACGAGACAATTATTTAGATATAAACCCATAAAAATTTAATAGGATCGGTTCCAATTTTTGATAAAATACATAACGTAGTTCTTAATTTTATATTAATTCATTTCTTTATATGTATTTCGTACAAATATTGTTTGCATAAAAAATAAAAATACATGTAGTATAATGAACTGAAACTAACAAACTATTTACTTCATCATCACTTTCGGCTGTCGTAGATTTATCTGGTTTAAAAATTTGTCCAACGTTGCTTGTCTTGTGTTGCTTTCTGCTTCTTTTTATCAGTTTTTTATAACAGCTAATGGTTGAGTTAATTGTTCGATAAACTTTAGTGTGCGTTCTACGTCGGGATCATTTTATAGAAGGATGTTTATTCCTTGTTCGAAATAAGAAAGCGCATTCGACAAGTTCTTTGACGTTAGCTGTGTGGATACGCCAGGTTCTGGCTCGTCATAAATTGATTTTTCTGCTTCTAATTGAATCAGTTCCTTGTGTGAAAGGGGTTCTCTATCAGTATCTAGTAAATCAAGGACATCACTTTCATCCAAATCCTCAAAAACAAGATCATATACTAGGTTTAATACGGTTTGTTGAAATTCAGGAAAAGGATCGACTTCAAAATCAATTCCTTCTACGATTCTCACTTCTGTACAAAAATAATTTTTCAACCAATTATCGAAAAGATTTTTGGTCATCGAAGCTTTGTTGTTGGATCTCCAAATAACTGGAAATTTTATCTTAACTAACCATTTAAAACACCTTGGATATTCGGAAATATATATTAAAAGCGGTTTAAGTTTAAAATCTTCCGCAGCATTTGTACCAAGGAGTAAAGTCAATCGTTTTTTAGATACCCTATAAACGGATGCATATTTTTCGTTTTTTGAAATGTACGTGATTTCAGGCATTCGCTTCCAAAGAGTCCTGTCTCGTTTACATTGAAAAATTATTTACGTCGATATCCAGCTTTTTTCAATAATTCTTTTCAAAATATTGGGATATTCTTTAACTGCGTTATCACCAGCACCAGCTTCTTCACCTTTCATTTTCACGTTGTGCAAATTGTATCAATTTAAAATTTTTTCAAAACAACCTCGGCTTTCTTGAAATGTTACATCTTCCATCGATTCATTGGTACCGCCACTCTTCAAATTCGTAAAAATATTTTTAGCCTTTCCTTGGATAGTCATTTGGCTCATTGGAATCCTCCGTTGGTAATTGTCTTCAATCCATGTAACCAATAATTTTTCCATTTTCCATCATGTTGCTCCTTTGCCTAGTTAAATTTGAGACACTTAAAGGCGCAGCAGATTGTGAATGTGCTTTAATTTTTTCTTTGTTATCACGAATAGTTTGAACCGCAGACTTCGCTAGTCCAAGTGACTTACAACTTTGGACAATTTTCTCACCAACTTGAATACGATGTAAAACTGATAGTTTAGTCTTCAGCGTGACAACTTTTCGGCTTCTCTTTTTATTTTTACTAGTCTCTGAATTCCATGAACGTTTCGGACACATTTTGTCTTGAAAATATTTTTAAATGAAATTATAAATTGCAAGAACGCAAACAGAAAACAAACCAAAATAAGCACGTCTACTTTTAAGGGTACACGTCACTACACTGCAGATTAAAGCAGTAAAATACATATGTGACCGTGCATGAGCTTGGTATTCCAGCGACGTCTTAATGGCGCTTGCCCGTAAAAAAACATCAGGGTCGTAAGATCGAAACATATCGAAAAATTGCCATATTTAAAGAAGGCTGTAAAAGCGAAAGGCCGTATAAAGAGCGGCCGTATAGCGAGGTATGGGTGTATTAAATATAATTGTTAAAAAGAAAAATAAATCAATTGATAAAAGCAAGAAAAATCACTCAGTATATGAATTGCCTCTTAAACAGCAAAAAGATTGATGCGATTGACTTATTTAAATGCGCGTTTGGCGTATGAAGTCCAAATGAGTTGACCTCGTCCAATTTTTGTATGATTTACCCATGAACAAACAAAAAGGTTGTAAGATGTTATTAAAATGACATCAAAATTCTACTATTAAGTTAGATGCAATGCACTTTGTAAATATTAGCCAAACTTTTAATTTCAGCAGCACACTCTTTGGGTCAACGTGCATGTTTAAAAATAAAAATTCATTTCAAAAAATTAGATAAATTAATTAAATTAGTAATTTTACGTCAAAATCAAAACAATCAAAATCACTATTCAAAACTATTATTATAATTTCAGTATATTAATTAAAATGCCAATTTTACTTTTTTATTTCTATTGTAATTTTGGTAAAATAAAAAAAATTGATTATAGAACTACATTAAACAATAAAAATGATAAAAGAGACTAAAGTCTACATGGACTAACGCAAAGCATTGAAATAGGAAAATTGTTGGTCTTGATACAAATTTATTTTGAGAATATATTTATATTAACTGTAAAACAATTATTAAAAAATAATGAAGAGTTACGACGCTATCAAATATCTTATAAACCAAAATTCGTAAAAGTAAATAAAATTTCAATAAAATTACGATTAACAATTCTCAAGTGACTGCTACAAATAAATTTTATATATTAAATACGGATTTGAGATATATTAGTCAAATAACTATTTCGAAAAAAACAGGATTTCCAAATTGAATCTATCATATGTGAGCAATTTGTCAGTTACTGGTGTAAAATCTTTTTGGTAATGCAGAATTTAAAATAGCCGAATAATTGTGCAGTTGTATGTGCTCATTTTTAAGTAAATTAGATCGGTATTTCTCAAAATCTGGTTCACAAAAATAGGTACATTGAAATTATTTATACCCTTAATAATAAATATTAATAAATTCTCATTTTCTAAAACTATAAATGCACAAAGATACTAGATATTACGATAATTATGTCTCATTTTGTTTCATACTGTTTGATAAATTGGTTTTTCATGTAAACTAAATAATTTCTTTATACTTCTATTTCTTTTTGAGTCACTGACTGAACGATAAAAGCTGATAATTATTTTTTAAAATCACCAATAAGTACATAGAAATTAATAAATACATAGAAATTGGTCACCAATAAGTTCACCAATTGTATGAACAAGGTAATGGCTTTCCTTCAATTAAAAAAAATTAAAACAGTAAAATTTCATGTCGTTTCTTTAAAAAAAGTTAACTAAATAGTTTCTAAATATTTTTCCTTTAATTTGATTAAAAGATATTACCTTTTAAATTATCTTTTATTGTCATTAGGTGTCTATATTTTTATTACATGACTTGTTTGTGGTTTAAATGTATATTTTCTGTAATTTTTACGAAATTTTAACTTAGTTGATGACCTTATAAACCTCTTTTGACATTATGACCTCTATAAACATTTTTATATCCGTTTACTGACGACTGTTGATGTATTACATCTTATTTACTGTCACAATATTTTCTATTATTGAATAAATTTCCTTTTATCATAGGTACCTTAATGATTGACAGGTTATATTGTAGAAGAAAATAATTAGTATGGTAATGCTGAAAACCAAATTTAAATCAACTGAAATCAAGTCAAATTCTATACACGATTTCAATAACGAATGAGTAGATATCGACAATGACAAATCCGTTCAACAACATCATAACAATAAGGAAAACAAAATCAAAATTGCACACGATTTTCGAAAATGCACATTTTTAGCTATATTCTAAAGAAATAAAGCAGTTTCACAATGAATTGATTATACATGCATCAAATGGAATTATTGGAAAATCTAGAAGAAGCTTGACTCTGGAAATCTAACTCCTAGCAGACCGTTAAAAAGAAGTTTAAAAAAATACAAATACTTAATATTAACAATAATTTTTATAACAATATTTTTAAAATTTTAATTTATCATCGACCGAAACGATTTGAAAATATAAAAGCAATTATATTTTATTGATATTTTGTAGTTTTATAAGTACAAATTTAGAAAAGACAGTGCAAAAATCCATTATCATATAAAAAAATTCCCTAACCTTTATATAAAGGAAACGTTAAATAATAAAAAATACGAGAAATTAAATAAATATTAAAATACTAACCAAGACACACAAAAAAAATTTTCTTTGACTATAATCTTTAAGTTTTGTCATGAGTACACATAAAATATCTTTATATTCGGTTTAGAGAATAAATAATTCGGAAAGTATTTTTGGTAATTTCATGTAAAAAAACTGTTTATTATTTCATAGGTCTTTTAAGTATTAAAAGGAAAGTATTGGAAAATAATGCGCTTTTTGCAAATTCCTTTCGTAATGACTTTCGTAATGGTTTCATCATCAACATTTCATAAGAATAAAAATTATCCAAGAAAGTGTCTAAGTAATATTAAGGGAACATCAAAATCGAACGCTTATTAAATGGCTCACAAAAAGAATAAGATAAAAATGAAACAATTATTTATAAGGAAGAGTTATCTGAAAAATATGATGAATAAATTTCATTCTAGACTAGTTAATCAAATGTTAATCAAATAACATCAATGAATATAAAGAAATTCATTTTTGTTTACAATGATTAAAAAGTTTAGAAGAAAGAAAATTTTGTTTCACTATGTAAAAAGCTGTTTTAGTTCCGAGAAAATAATTCTTATTTGTTCTTATGAAAGATGAATCAAAAACTAAAGAAATTGGGTGGAAATAAAATAAGCAACACAAAGCGGGAAAGTTTGTCGAATTGTTTCAAGATGTTTTCTCTAAATAATGAAAACTTTAAAATTAATTATCTAATAAATCAGCAATGCCCAAAGTTCGACCTACAGGCTAATTCCTCCCATTAAGCAATTATATATTTCAAAAATTGAAAATTAATGTGACGACTTAATTATAATGGGGTTTATTTTTAATGAATACATAATAAATCATGTCGAGGATACAATGTCAACCTTCACATTCTACTTCAATTTCGACAAGTAAATAGAAGAGAATTTTTTTTTAATATTTTGTATATATAAATAAATAAATAAATATATATATATCTTTTGAAATAAATTTCAATTTTTATTTAACCAATAAAAACTCTTGAAAATTTGTAGATCTTTCAAAAATCGGGATCTTATAAAATCAAATTAAATTATGTTTGGGACATTACCTGAAAGGTTTGAGTACCACTGTACTATAGAATCAAGGATAAAGTGAACAATAATTCAATTAAATTGGTTTCTTAAAGAATAAATTTCAACGGTGGTAAATTTTGAATCTCGAACCAAATTTAAAGTTGAAAGAAATTAGATAATATTAGCCAATGAAACTCAGTTAGATTTTGAATGAATTGGATCACGAATGTATTTAAACATATAATCAAAACTGAATCTTCAAATATTTGATCATAGAATACATATTCTTTAAATGAATTTGGTTGTCATCGAAGGCGTTGAATTACTTATAAAATGAAAATTGTAGAAAAATCGGAATTTGAATGTTTAAATCAGCCATGGCCAACCGGTGGGCCGCGAAGCGTTTTGATGTGGCCCGGACACAATTTTAAACATCAAATCAATAATTGTCTTTTTTAGAATTCATATTCGAATTAAGCATGTTTTTAATTTAAAAAATTGATTCTAAGTTTACTTGAATCGTAAAAACGAGTTATATTTATTTAAAAGTATTTTTCCGAAAATTTGGCTCTTCGATTGATTTGGGTTGGCCACCACTGATTTAAATATCAACTATGAAACTTATTAATCTTTACGACCAACAAACAGTAAATATCAGCTTTACTTGAGATAAATGTTATTTATATATAAATTATAAGATTTTGTTGATTGAAATAATAAATGAATACTAAAATATCAAAATGATAATTTTAATGAAAATTATTGAATATTTATTCGAAATTTTAATTAATTTTGTAAAAATTTATAAGAATAATAATTAATTTTATATAGTCAATTTTTAAAATTAATCACTAATTTCGCCATTAAAATATCTTGATATTTGTAAAATATTCGGGTAAATATTCATTCGATTTAAAAATATTCAACTATTAAGATTAATTGGAAATTTCAATTGAAATCGAATTAATTATTAAATATAATATTGAAAGTAATAAATATATTTAAATAGTTGAATAAAGTTGTGCCATAACAGATGGATAAATAATAAAAAACAAATCCCAATATTCAGATGTTTAAAAATTATTTTATTAATAATATTATTATGTTTTTATTATATTATTTAATATTATCATATTAAACTTCATTTTCTGATGCTATTTGATCAAAAAATTTGTATTGCGTTTTATAATTTAATGTATCTCTTGGTAACGGCTATGTAAATTTAGATACTTTCCTATTAAAAAACTCGGGCTCTTTCTTCCTAAATCTTAATAATTAACATTAACTTTCAGTCCAAAAACTATCTAGAAAACAGGACTGAATTTAAATAGTTCTGGTATTTTTCAGTTGCAACAGAAATAAAAAATATTGTCTTTAGCCTTTAACCATATTTCTGTGAAGAGGTGGGTTTGGCATGACTTAAAAATTTAGAATTTGTGATTTAGGAGACTTAAAAGGAAGAAAAACAGCTTTCTTAACAAGAGGATGTAATATTGTTACAATTTTCTGCAAAGTATCCATATTATGTCTCCTTGATCTAAATTTAATTAAACTATTCTTTTATAACTTATAATTATTGAAACTAAAATCCTCATCTACTTTTTCAAAAATATTTACTACAGATTTACTTCACTTTCTAAGTTTTTAAAATTTAACTAACTTTCGAAAATAATTTCTCATGTCTCCTGGCAACTATTGTTTAAAAAAAGATTACTTTATCAGCGTCTTTTGAGTAAATGTATTCTAACTCCAGTGGCGTTGACTCAGGTAAAATGCGATTAATTTTTTTATTTTGAGCAGTAATTCATATTTGGATAGATCAACAGTAAAATAAGTTCTCATAATAAATTAAAGATAAGTTAAACGTTGTCTAGTTGTTTCATTTATTTAGAAAAGAAGGACGATTTTTTAACATTTTCCTAACAAAACTACTTTGTTAACTATATTCGTGTTTAAATACATCATTTCAGCAATTGTTTAGAAGTGATAAATAAATAAACATTTTAACATAACATTTAATCAATAAATTCATTTAAAATCAAATATCGTATGTACTGGATTTAGCATCCTAATTTTTTAAAAACATTCAAAAAACAAATATTCTCACCATTTTGGTCACTTCGTTTTCAATATACTAATTCACATACGGTAATACAAACACAAACACGAAGACATCATTCTTTGCATATACACTACTTTAAAATACCATATTGTACTCGCTAGTATAAATCATTCTCCTCAGTCAACAAAGATCAATAATTTGAATTTGGAAATGACAGGTAATAACTTCTATGTATATGTTATTGTACCAATAACATTTAAATTTATAAACAAGATTCAAAGAAGTTTTAAGCAAAATTTGAAATTCCCTAATAAATAAAGTGCACAAACACCACTTAGAGACCGTTTTATAATGTAGATTACACAACCTCTTACTCAATGTGTTTACACAAACCATATACCCATCAAAATACGACAATATAAACAGACACACAATTGTGTTCACTAATATTAATCAATCCCCACAGTTGACTATGATCAAGAACTTGAGTCGAAGATGACGAGTAGTCATTCCTATTTTTGTGGTATTGCACTCATGGCATTTAAATTGCTAAACAAGAAATTTATATAATTAATTATTATCAATTATAATGACTATCATAATCATTATTATTGTTCTTTTTATTATTATTACACATTATCAGGTAAATTTTAAAACTTAAACAAAAGCCGAGCGAAAAATTTTACGCAATCGAGGCAATATTTAAACAAAAAAAACAGAGTCAATAAACGAATAGTTATGTGATGAAAACATTGATGAATAAATATATGAAAAATAATAAAACACTGATAGTAAATTTGACGTTATAATCAATTCAAACCGAAACAAAATATAAATAAAACATCAATATTAACATATGATTATATATAACTTCAAAACTATAAGGATTATCAAAATGATGCCATATCCTATTTGAAATAAATCAGCACCTAATGAAAAATTCTAATAAAAAACTAACAAGATCCATCTCTATTTGAACAAAACTCTATTGGGTTTAATGAATTAAATTAAAACCAATCATTTAATAATAAAATATTAAAATAACAATTTAAATCTAGATAAAATAAGCATACTTGAAAAGTTTCTCGTGGCCAACATTGTTGTTAGAATAGCACCCTAAAACAAATAAAGAGCGAGGTTTATTACCTATTTTCACGATGAGATTGAAAAATATTTCATTTTAACTACAATATATTGCACAGTTTAACAATCTATTACTTAATTTAATCGTAAGCAAGTTAACAAATGCCGAATTGGGCGACGCTTGAGTGAATACATATTAAAAGAGTCTTAGGATTCAAGTTAAAGTTTTAAATATTATATAATAATAATGAAAACAGAATCGAAAAATCCTTAATGAATGTTTTGATAAAACCCTTATCTAGAAATTCTAAAGACGAGGGTTTTTTATTATTTTATCATTAGATCTAAATTGAGTTCTAAATAAAGCAATTTCGGAGACAGTGTTTGATTTTATAAATTGAATTAATTTATTATTTTTATGATAATAATAATATTATTCACAATACACGTGAATACATTGAACATTAAAAGTAAGACTGATTACTTATTGTAGTCATCTCACAGTTATTTTTAGCCAAGAAATTTATATGTTTGGAAAGGTGATTGTATATTAAATCAGGCCCGTTCCTAGTGGGAGTGCAGAAGGTGCCCCCGCATGTCAGCGGCCACGTCGAAGGGCGGCCGCCGACCAACTATTATTATATTTAAAAAAAATAAAATTAAAAAAAAATTGATTTTAATTATAATAATATTATAGGTGTTCATCAGTTTATCTAACAAATAATGGATAATTAATAAAGGTAAGTTTTACTATTTAGAAATTTTATTATGAATAAGAAAATATCACACGTTCAATGATGCCAGAAAGAAAAACAAAAAGGCAATCTGGTGTTTATTATCGAAAGAAAGAAGAAATAAAACTAAAAGAAAGAGAAACTAAGTGGAATCCTCAAAAAATCATCTATGGCAAGTAAGTCAGAAAGGTCTACTACAGAAATTTATACTGAAGAGCCTGATACATTTTTGGATGTGCTTGATTTGTCTCCAAGTCCTACAAAGATGCCATAACACCCACAAGATGACTCATCATTTTCAACATCAGAGTCAAAAAAGCCCGAAGAAGAGTTTTCTTATGAAAAAAATCAGTAAGTTACTATAGTTATATATACCACTCATTCGCCCATAAAAAAGTTTGTGAGAGTCGAGGATTCCTGTTGGGTTGGAGTCCACAATACTATCTAATACTAACAATTTAGCTAATTTAGTAATATCAGTTGATAACTGTTTATTTTCGAGTAAATGATTCTTTAAGATAACTTCCCAATTGCAATGAATTTTTTATAAATTATAGATTTTTAATATTGGTGGTACTTCCGTGTTATCTTACCCCCCACAAATTAAATTATAAAATACAATTAAAATAACAATATAAAAAATGAGAGAATACATTATTGAATATTATTGAACATGAATTTATTAAGGCTATCTGTGATTTATGTGAGATTATGTGGCGCAAACGTGTTCTAAGCAACAGTGCCGATGTGTTCGACACTATTCTCAACGACATTGTGGTTTTCTGGCCACCTGGATGACCATTTGCAAACTCTTTACAAACATTTGCTGAGTTTGTAACTGTGATTTAGAAAATAAATATAATAATTGTGTTCTTTTTTAATTTAATTTTTGGGGGTAAGATAACACGGAAGTACCATATTGGTTTTATTATCAAAGTTATGAATTTCTTAGTGATGTATTTCTTATAATTCCATTGTTTATAAAAATAAATTTACAATAATAAAAATTTTAGATGTCAAAATATTTACTAATTAAAACCAATAAAGTAATAATTAAAAATAATCGAATAAGAGTAAAAACTAAATTGAATAAAAATAAAAAATAAATGTAATTAAATATAAATTATTGAACACATTTCAAAAATATCACCAATATCCTACTTATAAAAACATTTTTCAAAATTCCGGTCAAATACGTATTAAAACTAAAATAGTTCAGCATTTTTATTATTTATTTTAATGATTGTTTCGAATTTAATGATATACTGTTTTGCAAATATTTTTTAAATATAAAATGTCTTTTTATGTCAAACTATTTCTTTTAAAATTAAATTAATGAAGTTTAACTTAGCAATGTGACCAGAAAATTGAAAAATGTAACGATAAGGTTTAATTAAATGAAAACTAAAAAAATACCAAAAACAAAATTTAGAGGCTAAGACTACTTTTAGATCATCAAAATATATCCAAATTGATGGGAGAAAAGTTACAACCACCAAAATTATTCAAAATAATAATTTTAATATTAAATAAACAACTTGTTAAGGAAATTTGAACAATATTGGGAACAAAAGAAGTTATTTTGAGGTCATTTTAAAATGGATGATTAACAATCAAAATTTGTGGATTACAGTTTATAATGATAAGAAGTTCTTTTTTTATTTAATACAACTAATTAAATAATAATAAAGTTTCACATCAAGCAGCTGATATTCCTATCATGTTATTAAAATCAGTGCTTTTTTTCCGGCACCCTTTTTATGCTGAATGATTTTAAAAAATTGACATATGTTTTGGTTTTTTGTCATATTTCTATTTCTGGCATTTCAAATAGTCAATTACAATCAAATTAAAAGTATTAAGTCGTACACCAAAGCGAGTGAATCATAACTCCGTGCTTCCTATGTGTTATTACTATTATATAAAACACGCTCACGGAAAATATACGCCATTAATATACTACGTCATTAAAATCGTTTTCTGTCGTCGGTGGAAAATTGTGAGCTCAATGCACGTCTGTGTGCGCGTTGTGTTTGTGTGCGCACACAGACGCGAGCAATGTCATTTTTGTTTTGGGGTTAGTTTATCTCGCGTCTGTGTGCGCTTTGCTTTTCTTTGTTTTTGGTTGTGTGCGCACACAGACGCGAGCAAAAGAAGTTTTTATGGATGGCAATGGAATTCGAGTTATGTGAATTTTACTGAAGATATTGTTTTGTTGAATTTGAGTTCTCATCGATTTGGTTTGAATTTTATGGAAATGGCAAGGTTGAATAGAACCCGCAGCAAAATGGAAATAGAAACTATTTGTAAAGACGATGTTATCAGATCTAGCAAATCTCTTAAAATTCTGGGCAATGGATTCTCTCTAATCACATTATCTCGAGACCGACAATTAGTTCAATCTGTACCTGGTGAATTGAATATGGATCAAACAAACTTGTTGAAATGTGCTCAAGATCAAAATGGCCGAATCGATATTGTTTTGTGTTCAGAAAGGAATGATATGAGATCAAATTTATGTGTAGCTGCACAAAGACAGGTTCCAAATAAAATGATTGAGAAGAGTTCAGCTACGAGATTGTTTAATATTACTGAAAGTACTGGAGGTGTTATGACTGCTATGATCCCTGATTATCGATCTCATGTATGTCGTGCACAAATGGAAGCAGCTCGATGTAGATATAAACATGTATATAAATATAAAATGATTATGTGTTATGAATTCGCGATTGAACATGGTAGCAGAGCGTGGTTCCGGCTAGCCAGCCGGAACAAGGTAATTAAAATGTATTATAAAATGTCGTTTTTGGTTTTATATATATTATGTAAATATTATGTTTATTATGTGTTTTATAATATTTTTGTAATTAATAATATTTTGGTGATTAATATGTATTATAAAAAATCTTGTTCATGCATATTATGTATATATTATAATATTTTTGTAAAATTAAACATCCTCCCTTCCCTACCGAGCGTGGGAAAGTGCTGCTATGGGCCCCAGCACTCTTTTAAAGGGGGAAGCCAGGGGAACAGGGTAAAGAACAGAGCTGAGTCAAGGGTGAGGGCGAGCGGGGTGATGGGGGTTGAGTTGCGATGGGAAAGTCAAATATTTGTCAAAACTCTTACTGGTAAGACAATTACTCTGGACGTTAAATGGAAGGACACAATTGAAAAGGTAAAAGGAAAAATCCAGGACAAAGAAGGAATTCCGGAAAATTATCAAATGTTAGTATACGCAGGAAAGCAGTTAGAAAATAAAAGAAGATTGAATGATTATAGGATACAAGTAGGGTCGACACTTCATTTGTCACTCAGGCTGTGCGGGGGCAATGACGAAGAGATTTTAGAAGAAGAATTGTGGAAAAAGAGATTGAAAAAAGGAAAATTAACGAGATGGAGAAATCAGATTCTGAATGATATAAAGGGTAAGGATGTTAGCAAATGGTTGGAGGAATATGAAGATCTAAAGGAGAGTCTAGATGAAGAATTAAGAGATCTAAGAACGATCAGTGAAAAATTGCATAGATTGGACATCACTGCAATCTTAGATAAAGACCTGCAGGAGATCGAGGAAAAACATCAAATAATTGGGGCATTGATGGAAAGAAAAGCAAATCAATCTTTTATGGAAAAGAAGGAAAAGGTGAATGATGATACCATCAAGAAGAATAATTCAGTGTATAAAAGAAAACTGGAAAGTCTACAGAAAATTACAATACCTGTCTTTGAAGGCAAGATGAAAGAGTACGAACCATGGAAAGCAGCTTTTACGGCGTGTGTTGACGAAGCGGAAGGTGATGAGGTTGAAAAGATGTTTCACCTGCACAAGTACCTTCACGGAGAGCCATTAAAGTTAATTGAAAATCTAGGATATTCGGCAGAGGCTTATCAAATGGCAAAAGAGAAGTTGGATAGGCGATATGGTGGAGATGAAAGGATATATTTATCAATGTTAGAGGAGATGGACCAGTTCATGCCAATTCGAGAAGGAGATTTGAAGGATCTAGACTTATTTGTTGGATTATTAGAAACAGTCACCGTGCGATTTAAATCCACTGGGAAAGAATCCGAGTTAAAGACTGGATATCTGTTTCAAAAGTGTTTGGGCAAGTTAACAACGGATCTTGTGTATAAATGGAAGAAAGAGAAAATAGAAAAGGAATTGCGGGAGACGATAGAGGATTTGAGAAGATGGATACAACAAGAAGCGGAGATCCTAAGGTCCACTAACGAGGTCGTGTATGGGACTCAACCATGCACCAGGGCTTATGATGTGTCAAGAGTAGAAGGTGTGTCTAGAGAAAGAGAAAGCTTCAATCCAGGAGGTTTGACGCATTTTACGGGGCAACCAGATGGCAGAGTTAAAAGTGGAACGGTTATACAGGGGAATAACTCTAACGGCTATAGATCAGAGTGNTGGAACGGTTATACAGGGGAATAACTCTAACGGCTATAGATCAGAGTGTGTACAATGTGGTGGTCAACATTACCTAGACCAATGTGACAAGTTTAAGCAACTCCCAATTTCAGAAAGGAAGAGAGTCATCGAAGAAAAGAAACTGTGCAGGAATTGCTTCAAAAGAAATCACATGGCCAAGGAATGCCGTAAAGAATCTTTCTGCAAGGTTACCGGATATAAGCAAAGACACAACGAATTATTAAATGAAAACGCATCAATGAGGACGGTTCAGAGTTATTTTGCGGTAACTGAAATGTTCAATGATGAGTTACGGGCATCTCTAGGAATTGAGGACACGCCACTCGACAGGAGTAAGGTATCTAATGAAGAGCAAGGAGCGCAGAGTCATTTAGATGGGCAAATATTCAATTCTGGAAGAACTAACGAATTAGTTAACGTTATGACAATCACACAAAATGTTCAAGGAAAAATGAATACAGGGGAAAAGCAAGATGAGGCTTGCCGGGCTGGTGAGATCATAAAATTATCCGACGATGAAATTGTGGAACCGAAGACAACGGAAGTGATGAGTAATTGGGAAAAAGACAAACCAGAATCAGAGGATTTAACGCCCGAGGCGGCGGTTAATGATATGCAGGACGACGAAGGGGAAGTTAATCGATTAAAAGAAGAACGTGATAATGTAAAAGGGGCAGAAGACTCCAAAGGGGAGAGGCAAAACAAGGAGACCAGTATGGTATATGGGAAATCATGGGAAACTGTACGTGATAATGATCAAGGGGCCAAAGAAGTTTTGGAAAAATTGAACGAATCATCGGACAGTTTCAAACAACAAGGATCACTGGAACTCGCTTGCACGCCTCTAAAGATGCACATGAAAGACAAGGTGTCGATTGGGGAATCGAAACACGAAGCAATCAAAGAACCACTTTGTAGGATGCATGTAAAAACATTAAATGAAAACTGGTCACAAAATGAAATGCAACAGGGAAAAGTGTGGAATATGGAATTGGCGAAAAATGGAGAAAAAATAATGAAGAGATTACACCTAAACAAACTGAACAGGGACAGCTGCTTGGCCGAGTATGGCATTGGTGGGTGGAGAATCCACAATGATCTTTCAAAAAAGGTGCGTGGCGCGGCGGCTTATATAATACAAAGATGGGTGTGTGAGGGTTATTGGAGATTGGTGTGTGAGGGTTATTGGAGATTGGCGTGTGAGGGTTATTGGAGATGGGTGTGTGAGGGTTATTGGAGATTGATGTGTGAGGGTTATTGGAGATTGGTGTGTGAGGGTTATTGGAGATTGGTTTGTGAGGGTTATTGGAGATTGAGCCATAATGCAGAAAATGGAGGGGAGAAGGGATAAAATGGCGAGGGAAATGCAGAAAATGAAAGGAAAAGGGATAAAATGGCGAGGGAAATGTAAGAAATGAAGGGAAAAAGGGAGAAACTGACACGGGAATGTATTTTCAAATTATGTTTGAGTATAAAAGAAGAAGGAGAAGCTGATGGGGATTGGAGATTGACACTAAGGTGTCAAGGGGGGGAGGATGGAAAATTGTGAGCTCAATGCACGTCTGTGTGCGCGTTGTGTTTGTGTGCGCACACAGACGCGAGCAATGTCATTTTTGTTTTGGGGTTAGTTTATCTCGCGTCTGTGTGCGCTTTGCTTTTCTTTGTTTTTGGTTGTGTGCGCACACAGACGCGAGCAAAAGAAGTTTTTATGGATGGCAATGGAAATCGAGTTATGTGAATTTTACTGAAGATATTGTTTTGTTGAATTTGAGTTCTCATCGATTTGGTTTGAATTTTATGGAAATGGCAAGGTTGAATAGAACCCGCAGCAAAATGGAAATAGAAACTATTTGTAAAGACGATGTTATCAGATCTAGCAAATCTCTTAAAATTCTGGGCAATGGATTCTCTCTAATCACATTATCTCGAGACCGACAATTAGTTCAATCTGTACCTGGTGAATTGAATATGGATCAAACAAACTTGTTGAAATGTGCTCAAGATCAAAATGGCCGAATCGATATTGTTTTGTGTTCAGAAAGGAATGATATGAGATCAAATTTATGTGTAGCTGCACAAAGACAGGTTCCAAATAAAATAATTGAGAAGAGTTCAGCTACGAGATTGTTTAATATTACTGAAAGTACTGGAGGTGTTATGACTGCTATGATCCCTGATTATCGATCTCATGTATGTCGTGCACAAATGGAAGCAGCTCGATGTAGATATAAACATGTATATAAATATAAAATGATTATGTGTTATGAATTCGCGATTGAACAGTCGGTAATAAGTGTATATTTTGTGTCCTGCATAATTATTTTATTTGTTAGCTAATTTCAGCGTCATTTTTTTGCATATCAAGGATAGTACAGATACATTTCGGCACCTTTTTTTCCTGAAAAAACACTGATTAAAATGTATATTAATATTCGTGTAATGTTTTGACCAAATGGGTTAGTTGAAAGTAGAATAGTTAACAAAGTTGTTAAAAAGTTGACTAAATTGATTATTAAAAAATACTACAATTTTATTTACAAAATTAAATTCAAGGAATTCTTTTATACATCAGTAGGACGAAAATTAATTAAGCAAATTAAAAATATTTAAAGTGTATTGATATGCATGTACAAAATGCACAGACAAGGTGATTTTGAAATTTATATACAAATAGTGTATGATATTCCTCAATATAGTAGACACAGCTAGAAAAAGATTTTCCAAATAAGGACACCAAGAATGGAAAAACAAACCGACACATCAAAATTTGTTAAAAATTCGAAACCTAGTAGTATCTTTAAAAAAGTGTTTTACAATTTTATTAATAGTATTTTTATTTTTAAAGGACCTATAATATACTATCTGTCAATGAAAGCTTTTAAAAATTATTTTTTATTTGTAAAACAATATAATTTTTCAAAATTATAAAATTTCAAATGTTAATCGTTAAATCTTTTATCTTTATTCTTTCAGATATATATCAATGTATTATTTTCTATTTAACATAAACAGTAAATAGCACTTTGACTTTTATTTGAAGTAAAAAAATTTCAGGTGTTAAATTAATACAGTGGTTCTCAACCCGTGTTCCGCAAAAAAAATGACATTTTATCTTTAAATTTGCATTTAAGATACATATCATCAAAAACCTCAGTTAATTTTTTTATAAGATGATTCAATAAGAAAGCCGTTATACAGATATATAAACATACAAATATAAAAGTGTTTGCTTGTTATTGTCGCGCGTGGTATTTTCTTTGCTTATAAGAAGGCATTGTTTACGTTTACAAAAGATTTATAGTAATTTGTGATTGGTCACTCATTGTGGGCAAGTATTTTTTTTGTCAGTGTTCCGCGTAAAAAAATCATGTGAATGGTGTTCCGCGCTTTTATATTAATTGAGAACCACTGAATTAGTATTATATTTTAAATTATTACAGTATATTACAAATTAGTATAGTTTCCAATATATATATATATCAAAGTAGGCAAAAGTTTTAAATTAAAGAAGTTAACAATGAATATATCAAATAAATTACCTTTAATTTTCGACGAGCATTAAACTTCTTAAGACAATCCACAGTTTGTTGTCTGTGGACCATCGAAGCGATGTGCTCTCGTTGCTAAATAAATAAAACAATTAAATTTATATTTAATTAGATTTATATTTTATAATAAAACGAAAAGAAACTAAGTCGAAAATAATTCAACCATAAAATTGCGACCTCCGGTTTATGATTCATTGAAGCGAGGAATTCAATTATTGACAATTTTCGATTTTATTATTTAATTATCAATCAAAATTTTATTTCATACCGAATCCACCGGCGCAATTGAAGTTATACTGATAACAATCAAGGGTGACTTGAAATTGAGGTTTCTCAATCCTTTAATTTATTAATTAGAAAAATTTAGATAATTAAAAATCTTATACTTTTTATAATCGTAAGAGATCAAGAAAATTCACATTTTCTATTAATGCAATATAGTTGTCGCACGGTTGTTGAAATGTTCGCGGAAGACCAATAAACTTGCAAAGGAGAAAATTAATTAAAAAACTTAAAGTAATTTTACAAAAGAATTGATCATACATTATATAACGATAAAACAAATAGAAAGAAATATAATCCAATAAATCAGAAAAATTGTTTTAATATGGAAACAAATTAAATATAAAATTAAATATTTGTCGGTGAAAAAATTTTAATTTACTTTTGATATTAATTTTTTATTTTGTTTCTATTAAAAAAACTAAAACAAGAATTATGAGAGCTGAATTATCTAAAGACCTTAAGGATCATTTATTTGCTGAATGATTGTTGAAATTGGGAGATGGAAAAATAAGACAAGATCAATCTGGATTGATTACTGTATGTATAATTGATAATTTTATTTTTTTGACTACCGTGTAAAACCGCATATTTCAGCTTAGTCAATCATAAATTATATAACGATAGGACTAATAAAAAGAAATTTATACCAAGAAAACAGGAAAATTATTTAAACATGAAAAGAAATTGAGTGGAAAAGGTTGAGACGTGAAAAATTTCATAAATAATTGAAATTTGCAGTGGCCATTAAAAATTGGAAGATCAAGTAGATACCTAAACAAGCAAAAAGACCAATTGCAAGAGAATTTAAAGAAAAGATCCTTGATTACTTTTATTTTCTTTTCCAAGTTTCACGCGAAAATAATGAATTAAAAAACTATTTCAAAAGCCCACCTGAAATTCAAAAAAATTTTCAATTCCAATTGAAACAAACCCAATCCAATAAAATCGTCATTGGGCAGTATTAAAAACGATATATGAAAATAATTAATTCAATAGGAACACACCAGTGGGTAATAAAAATGAATTTGATCACGACTTGGAAAATATGAGAAAATTTTATTATGGAAAAATCAATAATTTATGGACAAGAGAGAAAATCCACTTACATAAATCCACGGGTGTTTCAATGCCTCTGCAGCTGTTATTCTCTTTGTGGGATTAACAGTCAACATTTGATTGATGAGATTCTTTGCTTCTGCGGTTACAGTATCCCATTCAGGTGACGGATACTAGAATATCACATTCATAAATTGGTCGGGACTTTATTAGTAATTAATATCGGGAGTTCCCATGAGTTTTACGGGAAATTTCGTTGCGCCGACAAAACAATTATAATAAAGAAACGAATGCAAAAATCTATTGAAAAAAAATAGAATGCTATATCAAATTTAGATAAAACCCGCGGCCGATGATTAATTTGTTGGGAATCCTTTGAAATTACACGACACTATCGAAACATGAAAAATTCCACTAAAATAATATATAAAAACAAAACTTAAATTTGCATTAGATGTGATGCAACTTACAACGAAAAAATGCATAAGACATTCGGTATTGAGGTCAACATTGAGGAAAAGTGCACAATGAAAACCAATTCAACATCTTTCATCAATAAGCATTATCTCTTCTTCAACAACATTTTTACTAGAAGCACTTCATTGTCTAGAGCAGCGTTTTTCAACCGCTGATCCACGTATAAAGAATAGACAGATTTTTGGTCCTCAGTACGTTTTGGGTTCAGTAACACTGATCTAGAGTATCGAATTTTCTACATACGATAATTTTGTAAAAACATGTTTTATAAAAATATCCACCGGCTTTCATTTAATAAGGTGGGCTGAAGAAATACTACAATATAAAGAATATAGTTTAATCATAAAAACACCCACTAAATCAAGGAGATTTATTGTCTTACAATCACTAAGGTATATAGAAAATGTCTTAGAAAAGTGATGAGTCTCATCGAACTAGACGATTCAGTCAAAGGAGTTGATTTGTAAATATCAGGGATGACTGTACTTAATGGTGCGATGCTAGCAGTTTAGCACTGGGTGTCGTATTGTTGGTAAATGTCCAAATCATGTAGGATGCAACTTGGCTCAGAAAATGTGATGGCCATTCACATACAAACATCACTGAGCTCGATGCAACTTTTAAAGGCCTAAACTTAGCAATCAAGTGGGAGCTTTAAAAGAATCGAACTGATTATGGACTCGGCCACGGTGGCGAGGCAATGAAGGCAGGATTAGAGTCCATGGGATTTCAGAGACTCTAATTAGACTTCGCTTAGAAAATTATTTTTGGAGCACAACTAAGACCAAATCCTAGTACGTTTTATTTTTGTAGCTAATCTTTTGGAATTCCCAAAGATCTTTGCTTACATGTAACTGCAAATAAACATTTTTTAAATCAAGCATAGAAAACTGTTCTTCAATCTGTATCCATCTTTTAGACTCTAACCACACTATCACTATCACCAGTGTGACTCTTCACGAATTTATTGAATTCCCTAAAGTCATGAACGGGTCAAACTTTTCACTTGTTTTCTTACACTGCAGCAAGAAAATGAAGAATGCCCAGTCGGTTTTTTCAGTGGGAATTAACCAGTCCTCCATTATCCATCGCTCCAACTCAGCTTCATATTCTTGTCGCACTTCAAGCTTAATTCCATATTCGGCAACGTTGTTCTGCAATGAAAGGGGTTTGTCTTTCAATTTCCAGGATACCATTCACTTGTCTCCGTCAAAACTCGCTGCAAAATCTCGTCATCGATTGTCACTTGTTCTTGAACTAATACCGGCATAGATACTCGGGTACATTCACCAAACTGTACGCCATAATTGTCAATCGAGACTCCCTCAAAACATTAAATCGCATCAAGACCTAAAATAACACCCACTATAGCTATAAGATTCGTCATTATTGGGCAATTTAACACAAAACTTGTTCCTCATACAGATAAATGACACTGACTCTCTCCTTCACAGTGGACTCTTCTTCAATTTACAGTAACAACCTCTCTTGCTACGCAACTTCCTTCTGAAAAAATCTGGAAAACAGTTGTTGGTGAACACCAGGAATCGAATAGTCCAGTGCACGACTTTCCGTTCACTCTAAGTTTGACAAGTACTCGCGAATAGAAACCAATTGCGCTCCAGTTTCTCCTCTGGCATTTGAAGAGCATTGGAAAAAACGAATTCCCTTTGATTCCACATGTCCAACACAAATATTTTGGCAACTTATTTTTTTCAAATTTTTAGAGAATTTAAAAGCAAGATTTATTTATTGTAATATAAATTAAATCATAAATTATAAATTAAATCATTAATTGACAAACAAGTTACTAAATAACTGAAAAACAAAAGCAAAATCTACAACAATGAGGGTAAAAAAATGATATTTATTTTAAGCTCTCATGGATCTTATAATTAATTTTAGTTCAGTTTATACGAATTTGTACTTCAATTACCCATCCAAATGAAAAAAAGTATGTTAGAATATTAGCTTACATCAAATAAACCAGATTTGATTTGGGCATACAGTCGATTCTGGTCTTCGTCCCAAAAAGGTGGATAGCCAACCAATAGAATATACAGAATGACACCTAAATTAATATAATTATTATTAATAGAATAATTAATAGAATTTAAATCCAATAAATAATTAAAATTACTATAAAATATTGTATAGTTAAATCGTGTTTCTAGAGTTACATTGAACTCTTTGGTCGCAAATGCATTATTTTCGAAGGTAAGAAAATATTGTAAATAAAAAATATTAGCAAAAAGTCAAATTGTAGTACGGGAAAATGACAACCTTTTGGAATTCCATGTCAATCATTATGTCTGTCATTATTATTTTACTAATAATTTAGGATTAACTGGGAAGATAATTCCTACCGAGTACCGAATTCTTTTTACATATAATAGAAAATGATAAAAATAAATTTAAATTAATTAACTTTCAAAAACATTTAATTTGCAACAATTTGTGCGTAAAATATTTGCTAAGACGCATACTTCCGAATAGTGCCAAAAACAGAATATTTGAAAGTGAAGAATATCTTAGTCGATTTCCGGTTACTCTTTGCTAAAGATAACCAACTAAGAATACGTGAAATTATGCTCACATCCGTTTAGTATTATGCCGGACGTTTTATTAATCTTTGATGAAATTACAATGAAATTATCTGAGTTCTCTGGGTTTTCATGAAGTTTACTATTTGAAGTGAGATATCATGGAAGTAAAAATGATGTTTGTAAAATATATTTATAAATATTAATATATTCGAATGTTTGTGGTGTAGTAAAATTATATAATTGGATTGGTCGGAATATTATTTATATTTAGTTAAATTCTCCACATATATCATAATGGAAAATGAATAAATTTAAAATTTAAATAACTTTATGAACAAATTTAAATCTTCTTCTAACATGGCGATGGTGCAATTTATTCGACTCCCTAAAACATTTGAAGGGACGTGGTAAAATTTATTGAAACAGCCAAATTTTTTGAACTTAAACCCCAAAAGATCACAAAGAACTATTTATCAAGGCGTTTTAACAATGTAAGAAACTCAGAAATTTGATAAAACAGCACTTCAAAATCAGAATTCAAAATGCATTTATAGACACATAGAATTTGATAAGGATCTCAATGCTACTCTATCTTATCGAATAGGAAGGGATTTGTTTATGAAATTTTTTATGGAAATCGAAAGGTTAACAAAAATTGTAGTTCGGCATAACTTGACAGAAGATGATCTGAAAGTATTTTTAATTCAAAATACTATTAAAGATCATGAAACGAAAAAAGATTGGAAATTATAAGGCCTGAAAACATTAGAAGAAATGAAAGATAAAACAAGCAAATTCGACAAGATAAGAAAAGAAAATATTGCTGCTATTGAGCATTTGCAGAAAAAATTATGCAAATGCTGCAATGTTAAATAAAGGTCAAACATGGAATAAACGAAGGCCAAAACTGCGCCCGATGAATGGAAGAAACGAACAAAACTTCTATGCTAAACCACAGAATATACATTAAAAAGACCTCCAAACCGTAAACAAATAAAAGAACAGTTTTGAGAAAAGCGACAATGGATATCAAGACATTCTAATCAACAGAAAAGAAGGAATTCATATTCAAATGCTGATACTCGTTCAAGGAGATGCTGTGCTTGTAGAGAAGTGGGTAACCTAGGATCAGAATGTCCAAATAGTCAATGCGATCTCTGTCACAAAAATGAAAATTTTAAACGCCAGTGTTATAAAGTTCACCAATCGTAGTTCCAAAGTTCCGGATATATAGCTGTTATTGAAGAAGAATACGAACGATTTACAGAAGGAGATGGCCCAAACGAATCTGCTCTGATATCTTAAGAAGTGATTGGAGCCATAAACTGCATGTAGGTCATATTTTGAGCAATGTATGCATGTATTTGAATGATTGTGAATGCACGTATTATGTGAATTTAAATGAATATAATTTAATTTTCAATATTTCTGATAAAAATGTTAATAATGAATAGTTATAATGAAAACAATAACTTAACCCTTTAATACCCAAAACTATTTTATTAAAAATTAGAATGTACACTTTAAACCAGTGTTGTCCAAACTTTTTTGAGCCGCGGCACATGGTTTGTACAACACTGCTTTAAACATTAATTTCCTCGAACTCTAAACTAAGATTACATCATATATGACATTTCAAAATAGGCTGAAGTTAGCTGCCTCCATAAAATTGGTTTTCACGGGAAATTTTGAATATTTACATAGAAATATAGATTTTAATGGTTTTGTCTTTTGAAATACGAAGGGTATTTAAGGGTTAAATGAAAATAAATTGATTTTGGACATGTTATTCCACATTACAAAAGATTTGAGGATATATAATATTAAATCAAAAATGTGAATCTCCTTGGAACGCACAATAGGTATGTATTAAAAAGAAAGAAAAAGATGATATAAGAATTTGCTTAAATTTTAGAGAATTAAATTAAGCAACAGAGCGATATATTTTTCAATATCTAATAGAAATGAAGTTATGGACATTTTTAATGGATCCAAATTCTTTACAACATTTAGGTAGCGGATACTACCAAGTTGAATTAAGTGAAAGATCAAAAAAGAAATTACATTTTCAACAACAAACGAACAATATTGCTTCAATCAGATGTCGTTTGGAATTACTTTTACAATCATATTTTAATATTTTCAACTACCAAAAAAGAACATATAGCAAAGAAATGTATTAGAAAAAATAAAAAATTCGGGTATAAAGTTGAGCAAAGAAAATGTCATGTTAGGCCATATTATAAATTTGGAAGGTATAAGAACAGACGATAGTAAAATCGATGCCATTAAACTATTCTAAAGACTTAAGTACTTAAAAAGACTGAAAAGTTGTCGGGACTCAAATTTCTATCAACGATTTATTGAAAATTATAAAAAAAATTCAAAGAAATTAAAAAAGCTGTTGCAGCAATCAAACCAAATTAGTGTGGACAAAATTTGTGAAATTGCATTTCAAATTATAAAAGAGCAACTGATAAAAGTAACAATATTGGCTTTTCCAGAATTTAAAAAGGGATTTATACTGGATTCATATGCAAGTTTTACAGAATTGAAGCTGAACTGTCACAACTAGATTCTAATGGAAAAAGAAAAGAAAAAGGATAACATGCGATAAACGCACATAAGCTAGGCTATTGCATCACGAAAAACGGACTGCTTACAATTTACTATGTTACATCACATTTTAAATACTTTATACGGAAAGCGTTTTCAATTACAAACAGATCATAAAAAGCAATCACATTTATGCTCAAAATCAAAAAGCCAATTAGACTACAAGTTCAGACGTGGATTAATCACCAATTTAGTCTAGATATGAAATTAGGGTTCCTGAAAGGTGAACTCCATAGCAATGCCTATGCTTTATCACAAAACGGATGGATATAATTTTTGATGATACATGAATAACCAAAGAATGGCAGATTAAAGACACCAGTTCTAGCTAAAATGCTAGAAAATTATAGTTCAGTGTGGTAAAAGACTCTTGGGGAAATTAATGACATAAAAGAAAAGATACAAAAAGGCGAAGAGACTAAGTTTGAAATTTACAAAAATGTTGTAAAGACTAACAAAAATAAAATATCAATACCAAAGAAAAAGATAAAACAACTTATAGAGCATAATCATCAAACTCTGGGTCATGCAGGCGTAAAGAAAATCCAGGAGAGACATTTGATTTTGAAAATAAGAGAACAAATAGAAAAGATAGTTCAAAATTTCTAGGAGTGTCAGAAACGAAAGACACGAAGGAAACCATTGTATTTGTATTGACTTTCGCGGACCTTAGAAAGTCACAATTCATATAAAAAGATATGTATTGCAATAATGGATCAGTTCGGTAGATATAGATCATCAAGTGCAATACCAAGACAAGATGAAGAAACAACCTCAGCCTTGTCGAAAATAATTGATTTTGAAATATGGAGCACCGAAGTTTATACACTGCGACAGAAAAAAATTTTTTAAAACAAAATTAATAAAAAAATTAATGAATATTCATCGAGTTCAAATAGTGTATTCAAGTGCGTATCATCCCTCAGCTAATAGGATGATTGAAAATCAATTTAGAACATTACGAGACGTCATCCAAATTTAAAAGATGACATTTATAAAAACTTGGCAGAGTTGTTACCAGAGGTGGAATTGATGCTTAATTCAACAATTCAAAGCACAATAGAATTTAGTTCAGTAAAAATAGTGTATGGGAAAAAACTATATATAAAGAATGACAGTCAAACGACAACCAAAATTTTAATACGGAAGAATATATCGAACAGATAAATAAAAAAATGGAAAAAATATCCTATATTAATGAGTCTCGAAAAAATCATTTAAAATGATTATTTGAATAATTAAAAAAAAATTATTTTTTTTATTATTTTAACATAATTAGGAAAAAATCTATTTAAAAATTTTAACCGCTTCAATGATTTATTACCGTGCTGTTTCATCAATAATTCAAAAATCCATCGTCAATAAATTAAGCGATGAATATGTTGAAGAAAAATAATTTTAATTCATAATAATGAATATTAATTAAATATTAAATAAATACTAACCACATGCCCAAACATCGACTGGTTTACCGTACGGGTCTTTTCTTAAAACCTCCGGAGACAAATAACCAGGAGTACCGGCAAATCCTAAAATTAAATTTTTTTAAAAATATCTTCCTGTAAATAAACATTAAAATATAAATAGTAAAATGCAGGTAATACCAGTTAAGAACATAACAAATGATCGTGAAGTAAAAAATAAACTGAAATATTGTGGGTAGAGCAAATAACCAAAAGCAGTGATTATCAAATTCATAACAATACAAATTAGTAAATAATAAACAATCCCAGAACAACATTCGGAATAAAAACAACAATTAATTTACCAAATCACCATGACAACAGAAAAAAAATTAAAAATCAACAGATCTTTTCTCTAAAACTAACCAAGCCAGGACGCCTCCTCATTCTCTTTCATTTCAACAGCTAATCCAAAATCAGCTAACTTAACTCTAGCGTTCTTAGATTTGCTCGACAACAAAAGATTTTCGGGCTAGAATCGAAAAATAAAAAAGATAATCTGACCCATTGCAAAAACATAGAATGTACGTTTAAACTAAATTTTATCAAATAAAATTCAAGCAAAATTAACTTTTTTAAAATCCCAGTCAAAGTAAGAAGACCAATCGAGATTGTTTTCATTCTAATTACTTCGACATGCTTGTAAAGTGAAAAACAATATTAAATCCAATCATCATCACTATCAAAGCACTCCTATATTCTAGCTTGGAACTTAATATTTGTTTAATTTGAAGTTCTTTAGAAACCCTAATGATTTCGAATAACCAATCACTTTACTCGACGTTCTTCTTTCAAGGTGAAAAATTGTAAATAATGTTTTCAATGATTTCGTTTATAACTAACATTAGTTTTTATTATAGATATTTCTTTTTATCATAATTTTTTATACAATATCTTAATTTGATATATTATATTAGACACAGTAGGTCAAATAATTCAGCATTATATGCAAAAACCTTAAAATCCAAGACTGAGCTTTACACTTTTTTCGAATATAAAATATTCAGAAGTACATCATGAATTAAATGTTTTCAGTAATTGAATATTGGATAATATCATCGACAACTGTCAATAGTTCAATCTTCACGAAGACGTACTTCATGAACATGACCTTTATCGATACACTTGATATAAATTCACTTGAGCTCCGTCTTACTTTGCGATTAATATGTTTATATATAGATCAAAGTAATATTTTTCCATGACATATAAAACCGAAAGAAATAATTAACTTCAAATGATAAACAATTAAAATATTATGAATGTTCCAAAATGTGTTTATACTAGTGTTTCCCAACCTTTTTTGGATAGCGACACACCAAATATTTTCAAGAAATTATGAAAGAAACTTTTATTTTTACATATTTTTTTCAGTGTGTAGGTTAAGTACCAACAGAAGCTTGGAAACGAATTTGAATGAAAGAAACATTCAAATAGAAGGTCACTTGAAACGATTTCAAAAATTACGAGCAGTAATAAAAAAGCACAATACGTTGTCAGAATTAAAGTAGGATCTATTACTTCGATTTAAATACCTGTTAAGTCAACGGTGATATGGGGTAATTTTTAAGCAATTAATAAGTTATACAATATATGCACAAGAGCTACCTGTGTAGTTTCAGAGTTCAAAACCCCTAGAAATTTTGAATATTTTTCAAAAATCTCGCGACACACAGGTTGGGAAACAATGACCTATACGAGTTCTTTTTAAATCAAATTACAATCTCCAAATTACATACAATAACTATTAAAAACAAATTTCAATTTATTACTTCATAATTTAAAGTTATGGTTTTCATTTTGCCAATTCCTATTTAGATATATGTAAAATATATGATTTTGAAATATAATTTTAAAGACATAGAATCAGGACATGTCTAATATATTTTGGCGCTAAATAATAAAACAAAGCTCGCCTGTAAGGTTTTTCCAGAGGTTCAACCATACCTCCAGAAATATAGGACAATTTAGTAAATTCATGAAATAGGAAAACAACTTTCACATATAAAATTAAAAGGAATAACATTCAAATACCAATTATTAAACCACTTTTCACTAGACAAAAGATTTTCAAGGCATAGTTCCTAAACAATATATAAAACGTTATCACCTTCGTTTGAAATAATATTTTCCCAATGCCAAGATCGATTTACTGCATTTTGGCTAAATGACCATGAAAAGAGGGCTATGTTAATTATATATATAGGAATGCCATAATTTAATATGCATGTCTTACTCTCCCATTTTTATCACAAATTGTAATAAATATTTTTAAAAGAAAGTTTTTAACCTTTTCACCTCGACTTTCCACTGAGATCGTGAAGCAAAATGTAAAGATCAGCAATTGATAATGTCGACGAAAATATGAAAAATTGCTAACGGTAAACATTTAGATTTCATATAGAATTTTATTTTTTTCATAGACCCCCTACCTAAGGAATATATATACACATCTCATTGTGTGTGTGCAATGGCTACCACAGACGACTCATTTTAAAACACATAGTAATATAGGGAAATGAGGGGAAATTGTACAGAAGAAATAAACTGAAATATCAATAATTATATCTATATTTTTAATGATTAAATTTAACATTCCCAAATCAGAATTCAATTTCAAGAAAATAGTAATGTGTAATAGTATTTTAAGTTAAAAAGGGTTTAAGTAAGTAATTCTAAAAAATATTAAGAAAAGTCCATGGAAGCCATAATAATAATAAATAAAACAAATAATATTACCGTAAAAATAGCTTTATATTAATGAATAACAAAACTATCAATCATTTTTATTTTTTTTTATTATTTGCAATTAATAAAGAAAAAAAAACATTAATAGTTTACAAAATTATAATATTAGTGTGATAGATGGGCTTGACGTTCTTGTGCGATTTCTTTTATGTTTGGCCTAAAATTACTAAGTTTTATTCTTAAATTTCCCCTTTCAATAATATTGAGTTTGTTCCTTGTTTTTCTTAAAAAATTATTGATTGCACTGAAACCAGCTTCTACCAAATAAGATGACGGAAAAGTTAACAATAGAGGTTCGCTATTCATTTGCAAATGCGAGTACTTTTCACGAATTACTTTGATGGTCCAAAATTTTACATAACCATGTGTGTTAAATAATACTTGAGCTTGGACATCCTCCTTCAACGTAATTAGTTCTTCCTGTACCGAAATATCAAACTTAGTTATATCACAGAGGAATGGCTCAATGATCCAAGCTGGGACACATAAATTTTCCATATCGCGAAAACGGACATTAAAATCCTCTTTTAAATTTTTTAAATGGGTTGTATATAATGTTATATCTTCAGAAGAAATGCAATCTTTTTCAATTACAGATAACTGCATTAAGTTATCGAAATAACGGCATTCTTTTCGATTTAGAGTAGATATGAACAAGTCAATTTTAGATCGAAAACTGAAGATAATCGTTTTTGCATCTATGAGATTAATGTTTCTCCCTTGTAATTTGTTTTGTGTAGCATTGAATAATCCATAAATACCTTAATATTCATTTATAAATATTATTTTATTTATTATTAATAATATTATTATGTTCATTTTATTTATTTATTTATTCATTTATTTTTATTTTTTATTTATAAATTTTTTTTTACTAAAGAGACATCCATAGACCCCCAATAGACCCCTTGGTGATCATAGATCCCCATGAAATCCCATAGACCCCCAGGGGGTCCACATGGACCCCTATGAGAATAGCTGATATAGAACAATAAAATATAATATCCCAATATTATAATAATGAAATCCTCAAGGATTTCTTATCACAATATGGGCGAAAGAGTTAAAATAGAGCTATTTGTGAAAAATTGAAAATGTCAACAGAATATAGTTGACGCCGCATAGGAATATAATTCCCACAAATTTTGGTCAAATATACTACTAAAAATAAATAAAAAAAGTTGATTAGTATATTCTATGCTCAAATATGCTCAAATATGCTCAAATAATGACACAATAATCAATAAAATGTGTAAAATGGCGACCATGAGCCAAAAATCTACAGATTTCGATAGGCATAATAAATTCAAAGATAGGCAGAAGGGTCCATGTGAAATAAATCGTTATTAGAATATTGATATTCGTGTTAAAGTAAATTTTTACCATGATATTATATAAACTAATTATTTTTTACCTTGAGGTCACGGTGAATAATGTTATTCTGGTGGCAGTAATTAACGCTTTCGAGAATCTGTTGCATACAATTGCTGAAATAATAATAAAATATGTAGTTAAACTCAGAAATTTATTTCAACAACAAGTTCAATAAATAAAGAAAATGTGTTTCTGTATCAAAGTAAATACAAATTTTAGCAAAAAACTGCTTTATATTATAAATCTAAATCAAGAGTCAGTTAATCAAACAATATTAATTTTATGCTTCATTGTTTTAATCAATACAATACACTCTTTTTAAAATTTCTTTTCTCTTAGTTATAGGTCAGAGAAGGCCAACCTGTGACTCGCCAGTCACATGCGGCTCTTTGAACTTTTATTTGCGTCTCCTGATAAATGTACTTGATTCACTTTTTATTTTTCCATTATATTTAAGAATTGTCGTTGAGTATGTGTCTCACAAATAAAAAGAATAAATACAACGTTGTAACAAACTTTATTTTCGTCCAAGCTAAAAAAGATATGACTCATCAAAACAATTTGTATCAAATTTGCTACGAATATAATTTTAATATGTAATTTTTTGTAAGTTAATTAAATTTATTTATTTTAAAGAATTATCAAAAGAAATAAAATAAATGAGTTTAATTTTCAAAAATTTTAACCCAATACTATTATTTTGTACTATTATTTCTATGTTTTCTAAAAATGTAATTCTTATAAAAAATTTTTTTATTAATTTTTTTGCATATCTTTTGAATACGTATTTTTTTGCGGCTCGCGAAAAATTTTGAATTTCGAAAAATGGCTCGAGCAACCGATATATCGAGCTATAATATAGGTGCAACTCCATCAATTTAAAATAACGGATATCCAAAATTTATTTTTAAAACACAACACAGATAATTTTAAATATCGAAATGATTAATAATATATCATAATTCTCTTAATTTTTAAAAGACTGTTGGTCTAATAATATTACTGTGCCTCAATTTTTTAATATTTAGTTTTATGAAAATGGAATTAAATAACCTATCAATGATCATGAAATTTTACTGATTTTAAATCAACTCATTAATTCTAAAAAATTTAAAAAAGAAATTAAAATTTTTATTCATTTAAATTGGAATTTGTGAACCACATAAAATAATAAGAAATCCGTTTAAAAAGCGTTCGGAAAATAAATTTGTCATATCTGTTTCAATTGATACAAATTAGGAAAGAAAGTAGGAATTGCTACAAATCGACAGTTGAAAATGAATTTTAAACTGAAAATCTTTCAGAGATTTTCATCACAATTTAAATAAAAATTTCTTCAATTGGTATATATAAAATGATGTGTAAAAATTAATAAAAAAGTGAAAAAAATATTGAAATTAATATTTTTCGTGGGAAACAGATGTGAGTGAATGCCAAATGATCGGCGATGAATACGAATATAGTAATATAAAATCGATTGGAGTCCCAGCGCAAAGTTATTTAAAAAATACAAACTATTTAATTAATTACGGAAAACAAATCAATTTAATTAAAAACGAAGTCGCCGAGCTTGACTGCGAAATGTAATTAGTTGTAATTAAAAAATTGAGATAATTATATTTGGAAGAATTTTGTCGTGAGAAAGTAATTTAATTTGGAAATATCTGAAAAGAAAAGAGCCCCAAAAAGGAACTAAAAACTTAGCCTAACCACCAGAATGTCGAAAATAGAGGGAATAAAAAATTGAAGCATTCTGAAAGAAGTGAGAGAAATGTTTATTAAAATTTAATCAGATTTGTTTTTTTGCTTGAAATGGTTTCCCTTAGGGTAGCTTGCCCCTACTATCAAGCAAAGGTCGATTGTACAGATGAAAATTGAAACGATTGTGATTTGTGGTAATAATAAAAAGTCGTTGTGTTGAATGACTTTTCTTATCAAAAACATCTGGAGTTAATTAGTAACCCAATAATTTGTTTTCCAATCGCATACTATTCAAGTCATCGAAAAAGAAACTTATCCTTTGATTGTAAAAATCTTTTTTCATGCAGGTTGAAAAACAATGTGTCTGGCTAACATTTAGTGCAGTAAAACGTGCTCTTTACCACACTTTGGTTAGTAAAATTGGAAATCGTACTTAATTGAAATGATGACATGGACTACAATGTATAAACAAACATAAGATAAACAAAAGCTAATTAATTTGTACATAATCTCAAATAATGGTATCACCTGAAAATATGATTAAACGACTGTATCGTCTTCAATAAGATATAGTAACGAGTGAGCAGATAAATAAAAAATAATAATTCTAAAATGTGTTATCAATCGGGATTTTATTTATCCCTGCAGATTAGATTAATCGTGTGATTACGAAAATGAAGATTTGAACTCAATTGTTTTAGTGGCTTCTTATGACAGAAAATTAAAGAATCACTTAAATAGCATTTGCAAAAAGTAAAAGAAGACATGTTCTAATAAAGGTTTAAAATCAACAATCATTCTTCTGTTGAAGACAACTGTTAATTACCTAATTGATACTGTATAAAATCCTATGTACATCGTTCATAGATTTTACTCAATGTCATTGTAATTGGTCTGTTCTCAATAAAAACGAACACCCTCACCAAACGTCTCTTGCCAGTCATCATTTGTACAATATTTGTTCCATTTAACCGAAGATGTTTTAACGCCCAACAAAATAGATAGGCAAAAGTGCATAGCTTCACATGAAAGAAGAATGCAATAGATCCGGGTATATCATTATGTCCATGTTCTCAACATTGTCATGCTACAAGTGTCGTTAAGATATGTGGTGCGGTTTGGCTTATTGACAACTAGTGCACCATTCTAAGAAACTTATCGAAAAGGATGATTGTTTACAATAATCCAAATATTTGTTTGTTTGTCTATAGTAACAAAAATTCTTAGTGGGTAGGATTTTTAGTTGAATAAATTTATCAAGCTTGATGAAAATATTCAATTTTGCAACTATTAAATAAAGGAAAATTATAGATGAGATATTAAACAGTAAGTGTAAGGACATTGATGATGATCAGATAAATGAACATATAATTGAAACGCAGGAGGAGGAATATGTAAATCTGATAAAATTGTTAAAAAGTAAAACTATTGAATCACTAGAGATATTTCATTAATATTAAACTCGAAAATTTTTTCCAAAACTGGAAGGCTTTTTGTCAATTAGATTCTAACAGCAAGAGTGACAGTTCAATCACTAATTGTTTCAAAAGGCTCAAACAAACATCAATTCACTTTGGATAATTTGTTTTTTTAATGGATTTTATGAAACAACTGATCATTTGTGATAATTTCCCTTTATATTTATATTAATTTTATATGGAATTACAATTCGCATTTTATCCCGATTATCTCAACAAGTATTGTGACGTAATTTCGGTTAATAAAATTGTAATAAAATTTGGAAATATATAAGCAATATCTTCCAAACAGATGTAGTGAAAATCGAAAAATGGTTTTAAAATTTGATTTATAAATAAAAAAAAGATCTTTTGTGTTCGTATCAAAATTTTTCAAAAAAAACAATGATTATTTAAACAATCATATATCAAAAGGTACACTAATTTCGGATCAATCTAAAAAATATATCATAAGTTAAAATTTATTTACAGTTACACAACTTTGTACTGTCTCTTAAGAAATGCTAACACTTCCAAAGGAAAGACATAATTTATTTCATACACATAATGAATGATATATTTTAATTTAAAGTTTTTAATCGAACACTAAAATAAAATTAATTAATAAATAATTAAATAAATAAAGGGTATTTGAATTAATGTTTGGAGTCTCATGTTTGGTTATAGTGTGAAGTGTGTAGCACGTTCTCACAATCAATATTATCAAAGAAAAATCTCATGAATTGCAAGTCTTTCCCAAACTCCTCAATGAAACTACATGCCTAAATTACAACGTTGAACTGTGTCTATCAGCAATTGATTCAACCATTTATTAGCTAAATTTCTTATGATAATTAAAGCTGAAAATCTAAAATTTTTTTTTAAATTATGGTACAACATATTAATTTGTAAAAACCTTTTCACAAATTTTAATTTTTGGTATTTAAATAATAACTAAATGTGGTTCTGTCGTGATTAATGAGTTTAAAAAATTTGATTTTATTTAATTTAAAATGATAAATAAAATGATAAAAATTGTATATGTTTTGGTTTCAAAATTGAATTTATTTACATTAAGCCTTGTTAAATAATAGCGAATTAAATAATATTGAAATAAAAAATCGGTGTCCGTCCACAGCTCCAATATTTCCTATACAACTTCAAATAGATATTTAATTACAATTGGAATCGTGAATCAAATGTTACTAGAATTTAGTGATTATATTAGAATTTACAATTAAAAATTTAATAAAAAGTATGAAAAATAAGTTAAGCAATGCATGTATTTTTAAAAATTTTAATTTAAACTTCACTGAGTTCCGCGTTCATAAATTGTGAATGAAACACAATTGCCAATAGATATGGTTCAAAATCTTTCACATATGCAAGAGAATCTATTTTACATTACAAGAAATTGCGATCAGTGAAAATTATAGATTTGGCATTAGTGAGCCGAGTCATTCTTTCCTTGAGTCGTGCAAGTTCCATCGAATGTTTCGAATTCTATCTTACAGTTAATAAGATGAATATAAAACTCCAAACCATAACACCAATAACAGCATTATTAGAACCAATATCAATAAAAATATCAACTACAGTTTTGTCTAGTTATTTAACACTAGATTTACGGGTAAAATAGCAGTAAAACGAAATGAGGGAGCGGGTAGAGGCGAGTAATTAATATTTACCTATATTTCATGACGTATCAAAAACCAACATATGTATTCAAAAAATAATAAATCAGTATTATATATATGTAGCAATCGAATTTTAAATGAATAAAATTGACTCAGTCCGTAAGTCTAGTGTTAAAATACAAATTTATGTCAATCCACTTTTAAAATATGGATAATGCAATAAATTAACCGCACTCAAATCTCTTTGCATTCTAATCAGTCGCTAACAAATCAATCTGAGAAATATCTATATCAATTTCTTCGGTTAGAGCTGATTGGTATCCCTAGAAAAGATTGGGTACACCCGATCAGTCAAGGCCTGTCTTTTCTTCAGCCAATTAATCAGGGTCTTGTTCTAAATTTTGTTATACTAATTCTTTCGTTATTTGAGGAATCTCTATAATCATCAACATATACAAATTAGCTAGTTTCTTCAATCTATTTCATTTTTCAATTAATTAAAAATATATTGACAAATTTTCCCGATTAGACCACCATCTTAATTGTCACACAATTTCTTGAGGTCCCTCAACGAAATCACTCAACTTAATACTTTAATTTATTATTGTTGCCAAAGAGCGATTTTTGTCTTGTTAATTTCACAGATCTCTGATCGTACGGATTTTAATAAATTAATTAAATTTTTGTTTTAGTTTTACAATGAATTCTCCGCTCCACTCATTATCCAAAAATTATTTTTCATTCATTTATTTATTCTATTGATTAGTCATTTCATTAGCGTCTTCCAAAAATTGATTGATTATTCGTTTTTAATTTAATTAATTAAATTTTAATTAATTTTGTGCAACCCAACAAATATCAATAAAACACAAAAATCAATCAATATTGATTTGAATTCAACAATAAAAATTATCCAGCAAACAAAAAACTGAAATTTGATAAATTTAATGTCATTCATATTCCAGCCGCGTCAACCGACATCCAAATTGACAATTTTAATATTTCTTATCTAGTCGGTAAAAAAAGAATAGAGGTTTGTACGTGTGCAGGTTTAGTGTGTTTTAGTATTTTTTAAACAATATTTTCTTAGTTTTTTTCCTACGCACTCTTTAATATTTCAAAAGAAATTATTACAACGGACTTGTTCTCTCACTTGTCGATATAGCAGCAGCATTCACTTGAATTCGTTACTTCATTGGCTGAGTGTAAACATCGACTATTCAGTTGGGAGCGATCTTGAAAAGAATTAGATTCAATTTTATTGATAATAAAATATCTAAAATGCTGAATATGTAATTCTGATCACTCCCATATGATTGTCATTAATTACTCTCAATTAGGTAAATCGAAATCTATTCTTTGCCCCGGAAAATGAGTGAAATTAATCATCAAACGAAAAAATTATATATATATATATATATATATATATATATATATATATATATATATATATATATATATATATATATATATATATATATATATATATATATATATTCGAAATTCAAAAACATTCACTACAACAAATAGCTAAAACTGAGAAATTTTCGAAAAGACAGAAATTAAAAACAACCATTAGAGAAAAAAATGAAAGAGAAAATATCTAAGTCTAAAATCAAAGCAACAAGAAAACCGTAATTGCTTAATGAATGAAACTATTTTCTAAAATTATCTTAAAATTAGATTAACTAAAATCACGATTGTTAATCCGATTAAAACAAGAAGAAAAATTAAAGAAATCCAAAAAAATTTTTTCCCCTAGTTTGTTATCAACATTATTTACATACATATTAAAAATGATTAATAATCAAATTTATTGATTAATTATGTTGATTACACATTGAGAAATGTTTAAAATTTCCCAATTCATTACCGATTAATAATGAATAAAAATATAATAATTACTTTCGCAACCAGGATTTCTCGGTAGAGCTAAATTCACTCTTGATTTGTGTAGAAATACTTAAAATTAAGCAAGCACAATACTTATGTTATTGTCAATTTCAAACAATCCAAACCTCGTACGCACTATTGTTGTTTACCATAAAGTTTAGACCTATTTTATTTGGTTTAGATTATCCAATAATTTTTTGTAGTTTGATGTTTTATTCGCACTGTGGTCCTGTAATTTTATGTACTTATGGCTTTTTATTTCTAAATGAAACATGCTTTTATTACAAAAGTGAGAGATAATAACTGGAATCACATAACTGGAATACTGTATTAAATATACTAAAGAGATGCAAAATGTAAAATTATTAATCCGTAAGAACAGAAATGGATATACATTATAGCATTTTCTTGCATGGGTTAAATGCATTTTGTTAAACGGAAAGATATAAAATACAATCACTAGCCTAAAGATTACAACTTTAACATTTTTACCTAAAAAATAAAGAACTAAAACGTTATGATTTGTAATTAAAGAACTTTATGTTAAAAATTTGGTTATTGGTAATATTTGAGAATTGGATTTTCATTTTATTAAAGTCTTAGATTGTTAAATTTCAGTAACATACTTTTAATTTTTGTTCATCTTTGATGTTTTTTTAATATTGCGTTTCTTCGTGTAACACAAATTTGATCTATAGTGGTAAAAAAAATAAATGAAATGGAAAATGTGATCATTGGCAAAACATTATATGCAATTTTTAATAATTTGATTAATTGTAATTTAGTAAATAAATAGATGAATCATATAAATATGTAATTTGTCCAAAGTCGATAGGAGAAATTAAAAATTTATTATTATCCCCATTTGGAGAAAATTTCTCAAAGATCTTTATTAATTAACTTATATTCACGAAAACTGAATGTTAAAACAAAATTTAATATAACATAATGAAAGAATTTGAGTTTGATTTTTAATATAAATCTGACAATGTTGGAGAAAATAATCAAGCTAGTTCTAAACAGAAGAATGAGAATGATACTTTTTAGGGTAAAAAAAGATATACTTGACGATAGAGATTTGAAATTCACCATTTCTCACTTAATCACATATATCATAAAAGATGGCAATCTAAAATTCATAGGGCTCTTAAATCCGTATGTCAATTTATAATTATTTCTATTTGGCTTTTTTTACATTTGTTGATTCGATTCAATTCGCATATTGTTGGAGTAAAATACATTGTCAAAATGTTCATTGACTTTTCTGTTTTAAAACTGATTTAACATTGCAAAATAAAAAGCTCTATGGGAATTAAAGAACCAATAAAATTCAAAAAATTAATTTCCCGTGTAATCAAGTGCACGAAACCGGATAATATTCACACAAAACATTTCGAGAAAAAATTCAGTGGAAAAATTACAGTATTTATTTGTATTATTTATTCAATTTTTCTAAAAATCGTTTATAAAAATTCTTTAATTTTGTCAATTAAGAGTTACACAAACAAATCATAAAGCAGATGGATATATAATTAGATTTTTATTAGATTTTTAAAAAGACGTTACAAGAACATCTACAAATCAAATTTCGATTGAGAAGCAGCGCGGTAAAACAAATAAAATTATTGGACTATGATAGTGTCGAGATTCAAACGGTTCGGGAAAATTGTTTCATCAAATTTTGTTAATTCTGACAAACCGCTTGTTAATAATTCCCATAAAAGTGCTGTGAAATTTGTTAATTTTATTGCATATAAAATTAGGAAAGAAATAATAATTTTTTTTTGACAAAATACACGTAGAATTTCGAAATGGCTATCTTTAAGGTGATTGGTCAGTTTTTTTTGTTTTAACAGATCAATAAATAGCAACAAATAGAGTTAATAACGGATGTGGCATGGGGTCAAACTAGTTCAGTCGACGTTCAAATAATAAATAGGGAAAATGTGTTTGATAGGAAATTTCCAGTTGCCAGTGTTAAATGTAAAATTATCGATTAATGAGAAAATTGGAAATAACAATCGTTTCAATTTCAAATATGAAAAATAAATAAATAATTATCTAAAAAAAATATTAACTATTATACTACCAGCTAAACAATAAATTGTTTTTCCTTGTGATTTCTTTTTTGACAGACTAATGCCATTTCATATTTGATAATTATCCTCAACTAAAACTCTAAATATTTCCCAAATTCAATTTTAATCCACTTGAATTCGATCGAACAAATTAGTTAATTTAATTCAAATTAATATTACAAAATAATATTAATTTATTGAATTGCACAAGTCATAAACTGGCAATATTTATCGGTGTAGGAAATATCCTAGATCCGACCCCTTACACTAAAATTAATTTAATAGTTTATTTTTGTATTTCGAGAATGAATGAAAATATTTTTAAATATAAAATATAGAGGTAAAAAAAACTTATAGAAAACAAGCATTTTTCTTGTTCTAAGAAGCAGTATATTCTGTAAGATAAAATACTGTCAATATACATTTCTTTTAATTGTTTTTAAAAATACCCGAATTTTTAAAATTATTTCCTAATTCCAAACATTTGACTTATTTTATTTGTTAATATCTCATTTAATAGTCAGTTGAATTTAGAACTATATAAACTCATACTATTTACTAATATGTCAATTTAGTCATTTTAAAATTTAAATTCAAATTTAAAATTTTTCAGTAAGTGTAAATATAAACATTTTTCAAAATTTGAAAAAAGTCATTATTTTAAGATATCGGTTACTTAAATTTAAATTTTTAAAATTTTTATTTAAAAAAATTTTTATACATACAAAGATTTCTCAGATTCGTCCAATCCAATTTGTGTAATAGGGTAAAGTTTTTAGAATTTATTTTATACAAAACCAAATCAAAAAATTTTTAAATAATGCTGATTCCATATAATACGGTTATACGAGGGTTACCACTATACCTGTGAATTTATGTGAATTTATTTATTTGGTTTTTAAACAAAATTTTGTAGTGCATAAACAGTAAACCGTGATATAGGGAACTTGATATTTGAGTACCACGTCGAACGCATTACGTTTACATTTAATGAAAATAGAACCTTTCATAGGAAAACTGAAAAATCATAATTTACACATGTAAATAATATTTTATTCCTGGTTTCATATTAAATACTTAGATATATTTTTTCTAAGTTAAATTGAGTGCCGTTTTCACAAAATATTTTTATAATAATATGCTTCTTGATCTATTTTTTACTATTTAAAATTTAGAAAAATTACTTTTCTATGTATTTTGTTTAAATGAAATGGCAAAAATTATTTAATTGACAATAAAATGGTAAACATAAACGTAACTATTTTTTAATTAGAGTATGGCAGTAACAAAATACAATTGTGGTATATGTTCTTATTTTGAAATATTTAATTGAAAATCTTCGTGATAATTGCTAAAATATCTTTAATTGAAAAGAAGATATTTTGTTATGAAGTCATTATAAAGTCCCAGTTGTTGTGAAGTCTTTAAGTATATCTCTGCAATAGCATTTAATTAAAATTTAAAAACAAATTTAGTCCAATTATTCAGAAAATATTGGAAATAACAGGCCTACCATTAAAAATATTTGGATTCAAACATGAACTGCATGCATAAACATTTGCATGATTTTCAAAGAGAAAACTTATAGGCCTAAAACAAACATTAATTCTGGAAATTCATTGTTAAACCATGTTTTGGAGATTCACCTGGAAGTTTTAATCCAGCTCTGCCAAGAACATTCATTGCTATTTTAGTGATATATTTTCACTTTTTTGTAATCTTCCATGCAGATTCGTCTTTTATAAAATCAGTTTGCACAAATATCGAGAATATTTTTTGTGTAAGTTCGGCCATAATATCAAGTTGGAGAGAGTAAAGTATAACCTCTGAAATTTCATTTATTATTTCGATATTTATTAAATTACAAATGAATTAAAAAATATAATTTAAAATGATTTTCGATAATAAAGGAATAAATTAAATTAAAGTCTATTTAAAAGAAGTGAATAGTTTCAAACAATATAATTTATTCAATTTTGTTTGGCGATAAGCATATCTTCACTTTGAAAGGCCGCAACCAAACAAGACGCAAATAAATAAGCGCTTCCTGGATTGTGAAAATGGCATTCATATAGCAAAATTAATAAGTATGCATAAATAAATTAGATTAGTCTTAAATAAACAAATACAATGATTAGCGGCACCACCAGAATCGGTTCTAGGAAGGGAATAAAATATTTTAATTGATGGAAATTTTTAATTATATTAGTTTTATCGTAGAAAACTATATATTAACCCTTTCCTATCTTGTGTCTGTAAAAAAATGACATTATTTTTGAATAGTTTATTTCCCATGCACTGTCGATTATATTATGACCAACTGTTATGACCAAAAACTAAAAAAAATAATTTTTTGAAAATTTTTTAAAATTTTATTAGGATTGGAACGGACGGGACACATAAAATAAAGAAGATAGGAAAGGGTAAAAAGTCAACAAATTGTAACACCTTTAGTGTGGGCCATAGCACGAGCTTTACTCGTGGTGTAGCCGACGAAAAACCTATGAAATATGAAAAAACTGCACTTGGGACATTTTCTTTAAATAACTCAGCAATGACATTAGTTAATCTAATGCTCATTTTTGTAGGGCATGTAATTCTCTATAACGTTCCCCCAAGAAACATTTTGCTACGGTTGCTAATAACTTTCTAATAATTGCGAATGATTTTCTTATAAACAATGAATTCTAAAATAATAATTTTTAAAACACCTTTCCGCCGTGGAAATGACAAGTGTAGCGAGTGAAAACGCCGCTTTGAGTAAAATCTCTAATATATGAATTTTTCCGTTCCGACGAAGACGTGCTAAAATTTTAAGGAATGGCCCTACATTAATTATATACAGTGCTTTGAGATATAAAAAACTTTAGTAGCTATCTGTGCACATATGTTACAATTTCATTTATTCATTACTGTCTAAATTTCGATATTTTGAGCTGTTTGTAGTAATTTTTTAGCGGTCTTAATTAGAATGTCCAGTTTTCGGCTCTATCTTTATAACCCTGTAAAAATTTCATTCACAGACATCCTCTTAATGAGCATATAGAAGCACGTTTCTTCTTTCGAACAATTTTATGTAGGTAGATAGATTTTTAAGAATGGATGAAAAAGATGGATAGAGAAAACGAAGAAAAATGTATTAGAAATTGAAGAGTTGCCAAAATTAAAGAAAAATAATTCATTAAATTTCAGAATATCAAATTTCATTGAATCTCATTTCAATAGATTTTGTCACATTAATGCCACTTAGCATTTGACGCGACCGAATGATATAAATGTTACAAATTGTAACAACTAAATACCAAGCTGGGGCTTTAAAAGATTTTATTCAATTCAACTCAATTTATTACTTCCATTCCTATCTTAGGCAAATAGATTTTTACAAATGTGAAGATTATAAATTAATTCCCGATATTAAAATCTGTTTTATTCCACAATATTTTGCTTTTTATATGATTTGTGAGTGAAAAACTAATTTTAACCCTAGAATGTCGAAAGTATTGTTTTGTATCTTATCTAACTTATGTTATTGTCATAAAATTTCAAAATGTAATCAAAATCATCCTAGTTTAAATAAAAAAAATTAGGGTGCATTTTTAAACGTAATTGAAAATGTCAGATAACCCTAATCAGTGTCAAATATGGAAATCAATTATGATACTATAGCTATGATTTAATGAATTAATTAAATAATCTCGATGAATTAGATGTTAATAAATTATTAAATGTTAGAAGTTGTGTAGGGTAGCGGGTTTTAATCTTTTTTCTTTGCGGACCATCAACTACAAAATCTGAAATTTGCGAACCACTAAATAAAATTAGGCTTTTTCCTAATGAAGTAACAAAAATTCAAATATTTATTCACTTCAATTTTAAATACAAATTCTAAAAGTTTAAGTGTAAAAATGAATAATAAGTTTGTAAATAAATATATATATATACAGTGTTTCTTAAACGATAGACATATCTTGCAGTAATTTTTTTCTGAAAAATCTTCGAAAAATCGTGTTAGGTCTTATTTTCGAAGTAGGTCTTAGATTTGTTAAAAATGATATTAAAAATTAAAAATTTATTAATAAACATTAAAATATAGAGATTATATTATTCTAGAAAAAACATTTCACAATGTCAACTCGTAACGTTTTCAAAAACCATCAATCCAACACTGAGAAGCCTTAAAATCATCGAGAGAAATATCAATCTACAATGCAAGTGAAAGAGCAAATATTTGTATGTCTGCTCGCCGTCCATACTACAGGAGTATGTGATCTTCGACTAGCAACCCATTCAAACACAATGTCTTCCAGCTATGTGAAAAGAGGCTTTCTGCCTGATCCAGGAATGAGTCATTTGCACTTTCATTATTTGAATATTGAGCACGCTATTTTCTAACCTATCTTAAGTCTAAATTGTTTTCTTTACAAAAAACTATTTTCTCTTTGTATTCGATTGAATAACGATTTCGTTTGTTTACATTGGTCATTTTATATGGGTAAATTTTTTATCAAAATATTGAAATTGTAAAAGAACTTAATCAAAATAGATTTAATTTCTTTTTCTAGTTATCAGCTTATTATAACATCATATTAGTGTTAACTTACGCTGATTTTTAAATGCTATTTTTGATAACTATCGACTAAGTCTTATTTTCAAAGTAGGTCTTTTATTAATTTTTTCCTTTCAAAAAAATCTTTCAAAAATCATGTAGGTCATATTTTCGAAATAGGTCTATTTTTCGAAGAAAGAAATTTATTAATGTATCTTCTATGGTTAAAAATTATGTATTTATATTATCTTTTAGAAATTAATTAAAATAACCGATAATCAGAATACGAAAATAATTATTATTGTTTAATCGCACGTTTTGAAAAAGATTTGCCCTTGGGCCCTTTAATTTCAGTATTTCAAATAATTTTACGCTAAAGTAACAATTTGTAAGTAGTGCGTGTTTATGGATTAGTAAAAAATTTCGTTGGTGATTAGCTATATAATTTTAAGTCGTAATTATTTGATTTTCTAATTTTAGGTCGCAATTATTCTGAATATTTTAAAAATACATTAAAATGAAATTTTTATAAATATTAATTTTTCAAAAAAAATCATTTTTGAGGCCCACTGAAAAATTTCTGCGATCCACCAGACCAGAGTTTAAGAATCGCTTATGTACGGGCATGATAATAATCAAAGTTTTATACACAATTTGAAAATTATTTGAAAACTATTTGTAGTTCGTTTACAATTTTTTCTATGGTTTTATACCTCCAAAGAAACTTGAAAGACAAAAAAAATACATTGTGAGATAATTGAAATGTTAATAAAAAATATATTATTAAAAATAATAATATTAATAAGTACAAAAGATCATAATTAGATATCGTGAAATTTTGGATATCTTCCAACATCATTTTTAATATTTGTGATAATTACTTATAATTAATCTTTAATTATAAATAACGTCTGGTAACAAAGTCTGTACTCTGATATAGTAAAATCCTTTTTGTATTTTTGTAGTGAAAATATTTTCAAATATAAATTGATAATTAATTCCCGCAATTTCCAGAGATAAATAATTATATTTATCAAATCATAAATAATTATATTTATGAAATATTCAAAATAGAATTGCGTTATATACATCCTTTACGTTCATCCAAAATTATAAAAACATTTTTGGAAAAATATATATTTTCTTGATTCCTTCAACTTATAAAAGCATTGAGATAAAGAACATTTTCTCACCAACAAGGAAATGCAGAGGTATAGGAAATTAAAAACCAAGTTAGTTGAAACTATTTTTTAACATTTTTTTAAATTACTATTATGATTTTGTATAACATTTGCCATTTCTCATTGATTGGTAGGACTAATTGTAATAAGGTATTTATATATCCTTGACCACTATTCTTTATTATGTAACCCCGTATAATTATTGTGTATTAAGGCAGTCTGTTAGCATGACGAATATTGAATGTATAAATCATGTTTTATGTCATCGTTTATTATTTATTCCAGTGTTTCCCAAACTACTTTTTTGTGCCCCAAAAATTTACAAAAAAATTTCAAATAACCAAATTTAATGTATTTCATTTATATTAGTTTTCAATACTTTATGTTTGTTTTGCAATTTCCAAACAAATATTGGACATTTTTAAAACAGTTTTGTTTTGTTTTATCTCACTTTTGAAAATATTAAGAGAATAAATTTGTTAAGTAAATAAAATAATAATAATAATAATAATAAAATTAGTTAATTAAATAAATTTTCTTTGTAGTTGAAAATTAAAATAGTCTTTGATTTGTTCGAAATATTAATCGCTATATATTTATAATTAAGAAATTATTTAATTTTATTTTTAGTTATATCTTTCTGTATGCACTAAAAAACCCACTTTTGATTTATTCTAATAATACATGCGCCGTAGACACACATTTAGTACATACATTATCTACTCCTCAATAATAAATCTCTTTAATATATTGTTATTTTTTTATTATAAATAAGGAAGTCTGAGAAATAAAAGCACGCAAAAGTAACAAATTAGCTTTGCAGAAAATAAGGATTTAAGCTTTGATTAAATTTTTTTTAATTATCTTTTAAAAAATTTTAAACTTGCCTAACTATGACATTCTTCTCGATTAATGAATTTAAAATTTGATTTATATAGGCGTATCTAATATGGAGAATTTATAAAATATTATACATTTCACAATCACTATAAGCAGTATACTCACCCTTATGCTTAATATGGACAGTGGTTGCTAGGCATATTTTTCTAGCATTGTCTAACTGGTAAGCCATTGTTTTCTCTTAACAATAAGTCTGCAGGATTTGATATTGAAAAATAGCAAATGAGTAAAGTAATGATGAATGTTTCATTTGTTTTTGAATGATAATAACTCCTAAAGTATCTATGATGATTTATATCATTTATATTAATCGCATTGAAAAAGTGACTAAAGTGGGAGCCAAATTTTTCATTGTAATAACAAGCTAACTTCGCCCATTGTTAATATAAATAAAAACAATAAATAAAATTCACTTTCAATGCACATGGGAACACTTTCAATAGAAATCAATAAAAAATATCTAAAAATTGACTTGTCTCAAAATATTGATTGCAAAAATAAAAATCAATAAAAAGAAAATCAGGAGTTATCTATATTATTTGTGCACAATTGATATAATTCTATATATTTAAAATTGATTGTGAAGTTTCAAAACATTTAGTAAATTAAAACTAGTTAAATGTTTAAATTATAGTATTTCATCTATTAGTGTGACCTTGATATTTATGCCTTAATTTAATTTTATTGTTGGTTTTTAATTAAATTCTTCATTTCCAATTATCATTAAAAAAAATTAATACTAAACATTATATTTAATTTTAACTTAATTAAATTTCTTAAAAATTCATCAAAAGTTACATTTTTCGAGGTTTCATTACTGGTAATGATGATTGCTAGACGCAATTAAATTCAAATCTTCTTCCATAACAATTATAAAAATTTGTTAAATTACGAAACTCAAATCTACTCCATTTGTTTTTTTAATATTCAAACCATTGAGGCTTTCGCAATTTTGACATTATTGATATTGAAAATTATTACTTCTTTTTTTTACTTGATTTTAATATAATATGTACAAAATTTAAATAGTTATTTTAATTAATAAATACAATGGAAAAGAAATCAGTGCTGAAATTTGAAAAAAAGTTCTTATAACTTTAGTTAGTTGTAATTTAAAACTAGTTTTTAAATTTCATCCGCTTATGAAACTAAATTAACTAATTTGTGGTAAATTATTTTATGCAGGCCCGACAAGAGCGTGATGCAGGGTGTTGTGACATACAACTAATTCGAATAAAGATTTTATTCAAAAGGACATTGAAATAAATAATTTATATATCTGCTCCAGTAGTCAATGTACCAACGAAAGTACGGACACTTGATTTGACGATTGTACGACAATTGGTGATGCTCTTGACCATAATCAGAGAGATTATAGCTAAGAAAACGAAGGCTTCAGTTTCTTGAATGTCTGTCATATTTTCTTTATTGGTTCTGAAGAGATTTAATGATTGAACGATTCATTAATTGTATTTTTTATTTTGAATTTGATTTTGGGAAAAAAGTGAAGATTATTTAAACAATGATTTTAATTTTAATTTAATAATATATTTTAAGTTCAATTATTAAATTGATAAAATTGAGAGTCAGAAGGCACTACACAGGGCCCTGGCTTAGTTGGAATCGCAACTAAGAATTTCAAACAATGAGTATGAAGACCCCAATAAATTAAGGTTTGGTATTGGAAACCTGTCATTCAGAGTCTTTTACCATATTTGGTAAAAGTTCTAAGTATTTTTTTCACGATTCCAGTGACAATTGCGCAAAAGAGAGCGATCATTTAGTAGTCTAGCAAATAAAGAACTACAAGAGATCAACTAAGTTTCGAGAAAGATTAAATGACTTAGCTTTACTTAATATAGAACCTAAAATAGCAAGAACTATAAATTTTTCAGATGTTATCAATAACTTTGCAAGTAAAAGAGCACGAAAAACTTTCTTATCAAACTAAAATATTTGATGTAAAATTTTACGGCTGTATTTTGGACTCTTAAAGGTATTGATAAATAATATATTAATAAATAATGGATTAGATTATTAAAACAAGTTTTTATTTGAAATATTACTGCCTTAATATTTCAAAAGGTCATATAATAACTTTTGTATGCAAAAATCAATTTATATATGGGTTTCTTACATAAGATAATTTGTTTTCCATAACACAAAAATTAATATATTGCCTTTTCAAATATTAGGGTAGTATTCAACTTTAAAATTACAACATTTGATATAGAGGGTCCGCCGTGACGAGTTGCATCGGATGCCCGGTTTGACTCTTGGCGGTTATGATTCTATGCCAGATTATTGTTCTAAAAATTACAGTTAAGTATTAATTTGCCCATAATTAAATTCTATTTTGAATTGGAATAGTAATGAATTGCGTTTCATTCCCCTCGTACACGACCAATATTTTATTATAATTTGATCACTATAATTTTATATTTTGATTAAATATAGATATTTAATATACAGGGTTTTTCACCTAAAAAAACTATTAATTCATTTAAAAAAACTACTATTATAAATACAAAAAATATTATTTCAAATAAAAAAATACTAGTTACAAAAGATTCTGTAAATATGGTGTAGATCGATGAATTTAAAAATTATAGACATCAATTTGAGATAACGATTAATTTAAAAAATATTTAGCTGCTATGAAAATACCTATTTCACGTAAAAAACAACTATCAGATGAGATAAGAGGCAGGATTATCGCAAAACATGAATCTGGAAAATCACCGATGCAAATAAGTACCGGCTTAGATATCAAATATGAAGCAGTACGCAGCGTAATTAACAATTTCAATAAAACGGGAAGAATAAATGCTAAGCATATTAGAGCTCCAAAGACAAAGAAAATAACACCGGACGTCGAAATTTTTATTAAGGAAAAAATTTCACAAGATTGTTCAGTGACATTAAAGACTTTGAAAGGTTGCATTTTGACAGGAAAAAATATAAGTGTGTCAGAGGCCACAGTTTTTCGTGCGATCGTGTATATCTGATGAAACTTGAGTAAGTCAATTAATTTTTTTCAAATAAAATTAAATAAAACACTAATTAATTTGAAAAAAATATCAGTTATGATCAATTAATTAAAATAACTATTTATATAATATTTCTTTATCAAAAATAACTAAAACTATTAATGACTGATAATTATTTAATAACTTAAATCGTTTTAAAATGACGTAAAAAATAACAATTTGAAATTTTTTAATAAATTGTTTAAAATGGGGCAAGATTTTAGTTTAAATGTTTCTAAAAGATTTACAATTAAATAAAAATAAAATAATTACAAAAATTACATAATACAAAATAGTCAATACAAAATAGATATGGTGAACAAGTAATTATTAAACAAAAAGTTGAAAAATGAAAATACTTATCCAAATTGATATTAATAATGAACAGAAAATTATACTCAATATGTGAATGATAAAACTTTTTATTTAAACCTATTTTTGTCAAATTTCCAACAAGAATATGTAGATATTATGTAAATAGAGATCAATTAGCTAACTTTGTTAACATGATTCTATATATAAAAAGTATTTTTTCCAAGATGAATTAAATTTAAAACTTCCTAAAGAATTTATGAAAACATGTAGAAAATGCCTAAATAGGTAAATCTTATTGAAATACATACTCTATCATAAGAAAATGAATTGATGAAAATTTAGCCTTATTTATGCTATATTTATTAATGTGTTAGTGATATAAATGTCAATTTCAAGCATACAACGAATAAATATTAAGATTTTTGACAATATTACAGAATCATTTTCTGTTAATAAATAAATTTCAATTTTTTCATTTTAAACAAATTTTATGATTTAATCTAATTAATTATAATAATAATAATAATAATAATAATAATAATAATAATAATAATAATAATAATAATAATAATATAAATTTAGAAAAAATGAAATTAATTAGATTATTTCCTTTTCAATCAACAAAATAAAAACGAAAATGCAGGATATACGATGAAAAAAATACATACGAAGATCTAATTACAAAAATATAAAGTAGGACTAAGATGACAAGATTTTATTTGATGTCTAACCATAATTAAAACTCAAAGCTTATTTATGAGAAGATTTATTAATACCTGAAATGATAATAATAAATTAAAAGAATTTTACGTTTTTCGTTCAATAAATCTCTGGCATAATGTAGAAATAAAAACAAAACCTTTATTTTTAAAACACACGAAGACCAAAATAGATATACATTACTCTTCTATTTAAGAGCTCTATGTAAGTGTTACAAGATTGCAATAGTGCTCGGTACTAATATTAATTAACTTGACAGAGAATTACATGTTTACAACGCCCTAGCTGTCCCAAAAGATGGCACATACGAATATCTGGCAGTTGGAAGTCCTTGATTTCATCTTAACTCATGGCTTCTCAATAGGTAATTTCTACTCAGAAAATACCTTTTGGACTCAGTGATATATGTGAAAAGTGAGGTCTCAATCTTTGTGATAATATTCCACAAAAACTTATCTTCGTGCTGCTTCCTGATGTCGATGTTCTTTTCGTAGGTGATTCGACGAATTCTCATTATTTCTTCAGATAGGAAACGAGCACGAACCGTGAACACAATTTCTCATACCTAAGGACTTTCCACACTGATATTGAAAGCTGTACAGTGTGTGAATGCTGATTCTTCGTTCCTCTTGCATCATTTCTAGTAAATATTCGTCCAGATTTTCAGAAATTTCATGAGGCAAACCTTTTAATCTTCATCAAAATCTGATTGCCAACTATTTCTGAATGCATTTATCAAATTCTTCACAGTTGAGAAAGATAAAACATTATACTGATAGCTAGACTACAACAACTCATGAATTATAATTCTGGTTTTTTTGTAAAACAAACTTTATTTTTTTCGCATATATTTATATGGCTACTTCAAAATTAAAAATGACTAAGTTTTTAATTTTAATTCTACTTACTGAATTCACCACAATAAAATTAATTTAATTAATTATTAACTTAATAAAAAATTATAGTAAGCAAATAAATAAAACATACATTTGATTTTTTTCTAAATTGTAAGGACAAGAAAGATACACGTGAAAAATATTTTTAATTGGCACTTCATTCCTTACGAATAAAAGTTAAAAGATTTAGATAAAAAACTGCAAAAAAATTCGTCTTAAGGATATTGGTTAACATCTTTGCATCCATTTTGTTGTCAATAAATACTAATTTCTCCTCACTCCTTTTCTGTTCATTGAAACAAAACTATAATATTTCCTTCACCATGTTTCTCATAAGCAACTTATTTTATAGGCTTCGCCTTCTTTCTCTATACTTTTCTGATGCCATTCAAAAAGACCATACTAATTTTGTATTACTCGAACCATAAAACCTTTTCCCAGAAAGAAATCAGCATCTTTTCAAATTGTTTTGCGAATTCCAAAGGCTTCTTTTTAGCTTGTTAAGAAGTATATTCTGCGCACTACTTTGATATTGAATCCTTGTTCTTTGATGTGGTGTGACGATTATGCCATGATCATCTTGAAATTTTGTGGCTAACTTTGAAACTGAAATAAATGGATCCTTCATCACAGAAATTATAATATTCCGATCAAAGGAATCAGAAGTTTTACGTTTCTTTCCTCTTCCAGTGACATCGCACACGGTACCAATGTATTTATATTTTTTAATTATCGTGGCCATAGTTGGGAAAGGAAATTTATCGCCTCCAAATGGGGCCGCAGTCAAAAAGTATTTTAACATTAATTAATTTCATTTTAAATTTTTTGTTTATACAGGGTTTTTCAAAATATTTAATCCTCTTTTCAAAATATTTAATCCACTTTTCAAAATATTTAATCCTCTTTTCAAAATATTTAATCCTCTTTTCAAAATATTTAATCCTCTTTTCAAAATATTTAATCCTTTCAGAAAATTTAATCTTATTTTAAAAAGACCCATAAATGAGAAATAATATTACTCTTTCAAATGACATTAGAAGAATAATTTGCCAAAAATATGAAGCGGGAAAGACAGCAATTCAAATTTCAAAGGATTTAGAGCTCAAGTATAAAACAGTGGTATCTGTTCTGAGAAAATTCAAAACCACCAGCAAAATTGATTCGGAAAAATCAAAGGCGGGTAGAAAGAAAGTACTGAGCCTTCCTGCAATTTCATTAATTAAAGAAAAGATAGGTGAGGATGTTTCGATAACTTTAAAAAATATTAAGACAGCGCTGGAGCACGATTTAAATATTTCGGCGTCGGTTTCATCAATATTTAGAGCTATCGATAATTTTTCATATACTTTTAAAAGACTCTCCTTGATTCCCGAAGCAAGAAACAACACTGCGAATATTGTAAGAAGAAATGAATATGCCTCACAGTTTATGCTTTTAAGCATTGATAACGTGGTCTTCTTGGATGAGATGGGCGTCAATTGCAGCATGAGAAGATCATATGGGAGGAGTTTAATTGGGACAACTCCAAAAAAAACCGTGAGATCCATCAGATCTAAAAATTATTCGATATCGGCAGCAATCACAAGACAAGGAATTTTTCACTTCGAAATACAGGATCATGCGTATAATGGTATTGACTATCAATCTTTTATTAATAATTTGATCACAAGATTCGAAATAAATGGGCTAGAGAATAGGATTTTTATAATGGATAATTGCTCTATGCATAAGGTTATAGGAGTAAGATCTTTAATTGAAAAATCTGGTCATTCTTTAATTTTTCTTCCTCCTTATAGTCCCCAACTAAATCCGATTGAAGAGCTATTTTCAGTATGGAAGGGGCTAATTAAGGCGAGAAATTGTATGTCTGTTGAAGAGTTATATGACTCCATTAGAACTGTCCATGATGAAATATCGGCAAGAAATTGCATTTCTTATTATGATCATATGCTTTCTTTTATCGCCAAGGCATTAAGAGAGGAAGATTTTTAATTAAATAAAATATAGTCTTATATTCTTGATTATTTACGAATTTTTTTTTGCCTCACATTGATTCCGAAAATATGATTTAATATTTCGAAATAGGATTAAATTAAATAAGATTAAATAAGATTAAATAAGATTAAATTTTTTGAAAGGATTAAATATTTTGAAAAGAGGATTAAATATTTTGAAAAGAGGATTAAATATTTTGAAAAGAGGATTAAATATTTTGAAAAGTGGATTAAATATTTTGAAAAGAGGATTAAATTAGTAATTAAATTAGTAATTAGTAAGTTAGTAATTAAAACAATGTTTATAATCAGTCTCCAGATTTGAAAAATGCAGCTGTACGAAATATTCTGGAAAATTTTTATTATTTCTGAATCGAAAAATTGATGCAAATAAGTCATCATTTCACAAATGAGTGCTTAATAATCTTATTTATTTGTCTACATAAGTTTTGTATTTATGGGTGTGAATGAATATTTAAGGAAGAAATCATTAGGATATTGTAAGAAAAAAGTAAATTTTCGAAACATAAAACAGAAAACTAAAATTGAAGTATAAAATAATTCTAATGAAAATTTTTTATATCACACTGCTCATTTTTAAATTGCTCTCAGTAGAGTTTGGGTTACGTTCTAATAGAGTCTGATAGAAAAAATAATAGATAAAAATAATAGACAAAGAAAAATTCTCAAACAAAAGTAGATTTAATAAATATATTTCATATTAACTCCAAGTTAGAATAAGCGAATTCTTACGTTTTATTCTCAAGTTGAAATATATTTGATATTTTATTATTGGATTAATTTAATACTGAAAGCACTTTAACCCTGCAGAGCGCGCGCTAAAAAAATGACATGGATGCGCGCGTTGGGTCAGTAGTGGAATAACCATGCACCCCAGCACCCCCACCCTAAGAAATAGGCTCTATATCTACATGTTTTCTTGATTTAACACCCTGGTTTTAACCTAAATCCTTCATTTCTAAGGATTTTTAATTTTACCCCCAAATTCTCTTTATTTTTTTATCCTCAATTTATTTAGTTTTTTAACATAAAAACTTTAAAAACAAACTAGAAATCAATGTGGCTATAGATTAATAATTTCGGGTGAGGATGCTGGGGTGCATGGTTATTCCACTACTATAGCCAGTTTGCAAGCCGGCTTTCCTTGTAGCTTTAATTTTAATATATATATAAATTAAAAAATTAATAAACAAAACCAAAACACTAGATCCAACCAAAAAAATTTTTTAAAAATGGAAACAATTTTCAATTGTGAACTTTGTGAAAAAACTTTTAAAAATAAAACCGGTTTAACTTCTCATAAAAAATCAAAAGATCATTTATTAAAATTTAATGGTTTAGATGACACTAATTCCAAAATCTGTTCTAAATGTAAGGTTAGATATTTATTTTCAGGTTATAAATCCCATTTTAAAACTTGTATTGGAGTTCCTAAAAATAGAGAAATATTTACATGCCCAAACTGTGGAAAAAAGATGAAAATAAAATCTTTTTACTTAAGTCATGTAAAAGAATGTGGCCCCGAGGCAGACCTTGATGAAGAGATGACTGAAAAAGCTGAAAAATTAGAGTTTAATTGGGATAACTTCAATCATATAGATATAATCACAGATATAACAAATGGACCTGCATCAATCACACAATATGTAAGGAGAAATAAGAAAAAAATATTATCATCAATGGATAATGCTATAGAAAAATTTGGTCAATCAAGATTTAATGTTATTAAAATGAAAAAATCAGTAATTGCAAGATATTGGAGAGGAGAGGATTCAAACACTCAACCTCTAGATGTAAGAATTGAAACCACATATAAACATTTATTTTCTACAAAAGGAGGAAATAAACTTATTAATGATACAGCTAAAGAATTGGAAAAATCAATGGAACAAGTGGAACAAGAACTAGGAGAATCTAATTTAATATTCCACTCTTTTCTATCTATGGAAATTGAATATTGGAGAGGAGCACCACCAAATCCTAAATCTTTTATCCGCACACCATTCGACTCCAACTATGTTATAAACGTACAGAATGCTGATAATAAATGTTTTCAATGGTCAATACTTGCTCACTTACATCCTCAAGCAACAAATCCCCAAAGAGTTTCAAAATATAAACCATTTGAAAATGAATTAATTTATCCCCCAGGATTCGAACACCCAATGAAAATTGAAGATGTTCCAGCATTTGAAAAACTAAACAATCTCAAAATTAATATTTATCAATACATTCCAACCAAAATTACAAAAACTAGAAAAAATAAAAATTATAAACATATTATTCCTATTTATATTTCTAACATGGAAATCTTAGATAAAAATAGAGAAGTAAATCTTTTAATATTAGAAGAAGACATGCCAGAAGAAGATTTTGATGGAGATGAAGAATATGGAGAAGATGTTCAAACCATACATCCTCAGAGAGATCCTCAGAGAGATCCTCAGGGAGATCCTCAGAGAGATCCTCAAGGAGATCCTCAAGGAGATCCTCAAGGAGATCCTCAGGGAGATCCTCAGGGAGATCCTCAGGGAGATCTAGAGAGCATAGAGAAAAAACTTCATTATATTCTAATAAAGAATTTTCAAAGTTTTATGAAAGGAAATACTTTCACTCGTGGAGGGATATGTTGTAAAAGATGTCTATATCATTCAAGTTCAAAACTTGCTGCTATTAAACATGAGAGACTCTGTTGTAAGAATCAACCTGCTTTAATAAAAATGCCACTCAAGAAAAATGCTCATATGGAGTTTAAAAATTATTCCAATCTATTAGAAACATTAGGAGTGGTTTATTCTGATTTTGAAGCTATAAATGATAAAACTAAGACGCACAAATACTAATAGTGTAAAACTAACAAAACAATTACCCTCTGCATATAAAATCTTTTTTAAAACCAA